>JAECUM010007232.1:0-111358 GCA_016617855.1 Megalonaias nervosa | reverse complement strand
GTATTGTTTTGTATCGATTCTTAACCTTTTGTATCAGTATGGACAAATTATTCATACATGTACACCGATGTATCAATTATTCATTTCACCCCTAATGGAGACATGTCATTTTCAATATTTTGTTTGTAATTGTATTTATTATTACACCTCTGTGTTTTTTGTTACATCAGTTTTACATAATTCTCTTGTACTAACTCCTTTAATTATGGGGGCGCTCACCAGTTATTATGTACTTTTGAGAGATTGATGTATGTAAGGTGAAGTTGTTTGCATTTAAAACATGCACAGTGGAGAGAATGTTGGCATACCTTTATGCTACTTTGATATAATGTGACTGACATTTCTTTGGATATTGTACTTTTGGAAATTTTAAATGATCTTAGCACACTGCTAACTAAAATAACTGCTCCCTTGTGCTCCAAAAAATCAGCCTGAATTTGTCTAAAGTACACTATCCTTAGCAGCTATTAAAATAGGGAAAATCAATTTTGCTAGACTAGACAATACCAGCTTCTGAAAGTGCAATGAATGAATTACCAAATATATAAAATGTAAAAAAAAGTTATCGGCTCTTTTTTTTACAATTTACCTCTGAAGTTCAGGAAGTGAAAATGACCAAGTGGAGCTAGCACTTTTTTGAAAGGTGCACATCTGAAGTAAGGCCAAGCTGTATACTCTATAACCCATATTACACCCATCAATCATACACCAAAATAAAGGGAATTAAAGGTTCTTTTAACAATACCTAAGATATACAAGGTCTTTTTTAAATAGCCAGTATAACTAGTGAGGAAACCCGGGGGAATTCTTTTTCTTGAAAATTCTAACCCTATGCAAAATACGAAATTGTAGAGCGCCACCTTAAAACAAATATAAAAATTTATGCAATTATTTTTCTTATTTTCATAGTATTATGTATGATGTTCTGAATAAAACAGTACCTTAACATTGATTTTATGCATGAAAATAAGCTGATTATGCTTATTTTGCTCTTGCTTATATAATTTGCCATGAGGCATATTTGTGTGAGTAGTGACCTTAATTATGGGGAAATTAGAAGTCTTAGAATATAGGAATAAAGTCAACTTAAATTTAAAACAGTTGCATAAAGTAAAAGTAATATATATTGAAAATATTTCTTTTCATTTATTTGCAATGAAATTAAAAAATAAATGATGACAAAGCAAATTTACTTTCTTCCATATTAAACAATAAGCTAATATTGTACCCTTTGACCTTTGACCTTTATGAACCTCACCTGTTCCATCCCTTTTCAAACTGTAAAATTTATTGTTGACATCTCAGGAATAATTATGGCTAGTTTCATGTTCCTGTCTATCAGAATAACACTGGTTGCTATGTTGACAAAATGCAATGCTTGTTTTTAAAATAGCTCACTTTTTATCATGGGGGGGGGGGGCTGTACCTGTTTGAGACTCTGACACTAATAAATACTGTTCTGAGAGGGGAAATACAGGAGAATTATTCAAAAGGACTGTTTTGATGCTTGCGACTTAAATATTTCAGCCATACAATCAAAATTAAATCATACAATAATAATACCTATGTGCTCTTTATGGGGGCGCTCACCAGCTATTATGTACTTTTGAGAGAGTGACGTATGTAAGGTGAAGTTGTTTGCATTTAAAACATGCACAGTGGAGAGAATGTTGGTATACCTTTATGCTACTTTGATGTAATGTGACTGACATTTCTTTGGATATTGTACTTTTGGAAATTTTAAATGATCTTAGCACACTGCTAACTAAAATGACTGCTCCCTTGTGCTCCAAAAATCAACCTGAATTTGTCTAAAAGTACACTATCCTTAGCAGCTATTAAAATAGGGAAAATGAATTTTGCCAGACTAGACAATACCAGCTTCTGAAAGTGCAATGAATGAATTACCAAATATATAAAATGTAAAAAAAGTTATCGGCTCTTTTTTTTACAATTTACCTCTGAAATTCAGGAAGTGAAAATGACCAAGTGGAGCTAGCACATTTTTGAAAGGTGCACATCTGGAGTAAGGCCAAGCTGTATACTCTATAACCCATATTACCCCCATCAATCATACACCAAAATAAAGGGAATTAAAGGTTCTTTTAACAATACGTAAGATACACAAGGTCTTTTTTAAATAGCCAGTATAACTAGTGAGGAAACCCGGGGGAATTCTTTTTCTTGAAAATTCTAACCCTATGCAAAATACGAAACTGTAGAGCACCACCTATTGGTGATCCTATCAGATCTGTCTTGCTTAGCTCTTTTTGATAGGTGGATGTTTCTGATATATTGCTTGATCTGTAATAATGACTTGATTTTCAAGACTGGGCTGACTTGACTTTTAAAGACTTGGCTGACTAAAAGTATTAATAACATGTCTTCCTTGGGCAGGTGAATAAAATGATGAAAGGTCAGGGAAAACATTGTACATACAATACTAGTGAAAGATAATATATACCAAATACACAACAGAGGGTATGACGTAGTAAACTTGCATATATTGTGTGTGGAATAGTCTGATTTATTCTTTCATTCATATCTTGTACAATTATTTTTCTAAATGAATCTCTTACTTTTCTAAATGAATCTCTTATAACACTGACTTTGTTATATAAACAGCTTCATTGGTCAATTTAGCATTGTTTATCTGTTCAGATAGTTCATGATTACAGAAGAGTGTGTTTACAGCCTGAATTTTCTGACACTAAATAATGTGTTGGTATGCAAATACTGTGCTCAATACTGGTCCAGAACTGGATCTTTCTTTGTTGCAATGTTCTTCCTCTTATGAGAGGCCATTCTTAGAAATGGCTTTCTAAAAGGGAGACAATAATATTTAATGTTTTGTTTTTCTGTTTAGCAGCAGACATGTACATTGGCCTGACATTCCTGTCTTCGTTTTGCTGCTTAGCACAAAATAATGTATAGATCCTTTTTCAGAAAGAAAAATGGTATTAAATTTCTTCTTATGACTTCTTATGATTTCAAGTTGGTTTGGCCCCAGATTGCTGTGTGGTCTAAGGGGGTCACCTTTACAAATCAGTGATACCTCAGCACAGTCTGCGTGGGGTGAAGTCTCAACTCAACGAACTTGGGTTTGTGAGAAAGCTTGCCAGTATCTTCCTGTAAGTCAGTAGTTCTTGTCAGCATTTTCCCAAGTTCTTCCTCCATATTCTGGCAGACATGTATAGGCTGCAAAATGGCATTAAAGCCACAAAACCATAATAAACCTAAATAAAATATAATGCCAGTGTGACACCTATAATAAGATCTTAATGTCACTACTCCTATATGGAAAGTCATATCAATATGGGCTGTTCACCAAAAGGTTTACGGTATCTAGTTGGTCCTAGATGAAAATAAGGCTGATGTGACATCCAGTATGATTGAGGTCTTGAAAATCTTGTTATTGCTGCAACTCTTGAATGGATGGTCATATCAGCATGTGGTGGAAATGGTCTTCATATTGAAAATCTTGCTAGTGCACAAGAATATCAGACATGGTTTCAGCACTGAGCAGTTAAAAAGAAGAAATGGTCTTATCTTGGAGTCCAGGAGTCTGTTTTGGGGCAATAGAGCATTAGTTCCATCGAGGGACACCTGCTATTTGATATAATAATGGAGAATTCCTTTTTCTCAGTTAATCAGAAAGTGTTCACTGTTGTTTTATCCTCTGCTCGCTTAAATGTTATTGTTATATTGGAGCAGTCTTAGGTGGCCAAGTGGTCTAAGGCACTGGCCTTACAGCAGTCTTAGGTGGCCAGGTGGTCTAAGGCACTGGCTTTACATTGGTCTTAGGTGGCCAGGTGGTCTGAGGCACTGGCCTTACAGCAGTCTTAGGTGGCCAGGTGGTCTAAGGCACTGGCCTTACAGTGGTCTTGGGTGGCCAAGTGGTCTGAGGCACTGGCCTTACAGTGGTCTTGGGTGGCCAAGTGGTCTGAGGCACTGGCCTAACAGAGCACTCATATCTCACCTCTGTCACTGGAGGGGTGGGGATGCAAATCTTGGCTTGAGCAATGTGGGCATTTGAAAAAGTTTGCCATTAGCTTACCATTGGTCAGGAGTGTTTTACAGGTTCTTCCTCCACCAAAATATGTTGGCTACCATGTATAGCCTATCATGCTGAAAAACTGATGTTAAACCCAACAAAACCATTTATATCATTAGTATTGTGGACTCGTGACAGATACAATATAGGGTGGTATTCTACCATCAAATAAGCCCAGGTCAGCTCATGTTATGTAGTTGGACAAGACACTTTATTCTAACTGCCTTGGCACTGATTAACGTTCTTGTGTTGCTTTGCCGTAAAACACCAAATCAAACAAACTTCATTTGTCCAGCATTTATAGGATGCAGTATGGGAATCCACTTGTCTGTAGTAACACGCATGCACTTTATCATTCCTGCTATAGCTTGGTTCAGCATGTAACCCATTTAACTCATTATTGTGAGCAAGAGCTGTATCACTTTTTAATAACATTTCTAATTTAAATTGGTCTTTGAAACTTGTATAAACTTCATCATAGTACATGTTTTTCTCACCACTGTTAGCATTGTATAACATAGGTATCACTTCTGGCAATGATGTCAAGACAAACTTTTTAGTGGAACCCACGGAATAGAAGACTTAAAAGAAATAACTAAAGCAAAAAATGCAATTGTAGAGAAGAGAAAGTAAATAAATTTTGAATTCCATTCGTATATTTCTGTTTGTATTTTTGATTTGCAGGTTTCACTTTCCAGAAGAACCTGATCCAGACAATGATGCAGATAGAGAATACGTTCTTTGACCTGGCCCAAACCTGCAAACGGGACTGCCTTGTTATTTGTGACCGTGGTGTCATGGATGCCACAGCATGTATGCAGACAAATTCCTTCGCCAAAGAATTGGGAAACAAAAAGAAAACAAAGGATTCTGCATAGGAAATTATAGAAAAGCTCATAGAGATAACTAATGAAAAGTCCTAACAAATAATCCCAGTAACAAATGTGTTTAAGTTGGTTTGGTCACCACTTAGAATATAAGACCAATACAGTTTTTATATCCTGCCAATAAAAATGGTGGGGCATTGTATTTTACAGGCAGCCAGGTGGGTGGGCAGGCGGGCATCTGTTTTAGTTTACATGTGATGACTTATGTTCTTGTAGAGTGCAGCCTGCTACATATATTCCATTTGCCAAAGGAAGAATACAGTTTGGTACACATATTACCTTAACCTAGAGCCTGGTACATGTATTCCATTTTCCAATAGAAGAATACAGCCTGGTACATATGTTCCATTTTCCAATAGAAGAATACTGCCTGGTACATGTATTCCATTTTCCAGTAGAAGAATACAACCTGGTACATGTATTCCATTTTCCAATAGAAGAATGCAGCCTGGTACATGTATTCCATTTTCCAGTAGAAGAATACAGCCTGGTACATGTATTCCCTTTGCCAATGGAAGAATAGAGCTTGGTACATGTATTCCCTTTTTCCAATGGAAGAATAGAGTTTGGTACATGTATTCCCTTTGTCAACAGAATGCAGTTTGGTACATGTATTCCCTTTGTCAACAGAATACAGCTTGGTACATGTATTCCCTTTGTCAACAAAATAGAGCTTGGTACATGTATTCCCTTTGCCAGCAAAAGACAAAAGCTTGATATATGTATCCCCATTGCCAATGGAAGAATAGAGCTTGGTACATGTATTCCATTTGCCAGCAGAAGAATACAATTATTGCCTTAAGTGTTGGAACAGGAAAAATTAATTTTATCTTTCATTTACCAAAAACCACAATGCATCAAACATTTACTAAACAAATAGTGCCAGATCTTTAAAGATAACAAAATAAAGTGAATTAATTTTTTATTTAATCACTTCATACATTCAGTACCCAGGATGTTGAGGGCACTATGTACCCTGGATCTGGGGAACACATTCAATTTCAAAGGAAAAGAAAAAATTCTAGAAAATACTTGATGCACTTATTCTTAAAAATGCGATAATCCCTTTTGCCTTGGAAGTTTAGCCATATTAACTTGATTAGCTACATTGCACTATGAAATTTTTCAATCCCTAATATTTCTCTCAATTACATTTTATCTTCACCCGTTATCTACAAATGTTTTGAATAATGATTTCCATTTTGTCTGAATTCTTAATTTGAAACTAATAATTCATTAAGTAAAACCTCCTTCAGAAATGTAATCTCTTCTGTCATTATTTCAAACCTCATACATTACACTATTGGCCATCAGTGACTTCGTGCTGAAACTCAACAGATAACTGAACAAATCTTGAGTTCTTGAATTACAACTGTTTTAATTTAAAGAAATTGCAGATCACTAGCACCAGCACTTATATGGAAATCTATATGCACAAGTTCTTTAGTACATGTATTCACATAATGGGCATTCACCAAAGAACAATGTTAGTTGGATTTTTGTGGTTGCCAATATCTGGTAAAGGTCTGTGTAGATACAAGTATAATTGTAATGCTCCAAATGAGGTTTACCCATAAAATCTGGTAAAGTTGCTTATTCGTTGATAGGCCCAATTCATTTTAATAATCATTGGGGCCAAATTCACTTGAGAAAGGTATAGTTAATGTGCATGCAGCCTGCTTGCTTGATATGAATCAAATAGTGTTGAGTAGACAAGGCCCATAAAGAATATTACACAGCTAGTGAAGTATAAGCATACACAGTGCTTTCATTTTTGCTTGCATCATCAAATCCAGTAATACGATTTGCAAAGCTAGAAGAGACTTTCACATTGGCAGAAAAAGTTTGCAGACTATGCAAGCACAAGAATTATTGTCTATACTCACTTATAAGTCAAGTCAAAGTACAAGCAGCATGGACTCTGATCTGCTTTCGCATAATGCACTGGCAGATCATGGTCTGTGTTGTTTGTTCTTCTGATTATTCCTAACAAACTGCATGGACCCAAATCAGCTGGCACATTATGCTATGGCAGACCTGGGACTTTTCAGTTTGCAGTTGGACTCGCATAGTTTACAAAAAGACAAATCAGTTCAGGGTGGAGTGTTTTTTGGCAGTTTTCTAGAACATTTTTTTACCTTGATCATTGGTCAGCCATTTTATTGACATTGTTTGTGGCTGTCTAATATCATCGGTCAGTCATTTTGGTGATGTTTGTGATAGTTTGATATCATTGGTCAGTCATTTTAGTGACCTTTGTTTGTGACTGTCTGATATCTTTGGTCAGTCATTTTGGTGACATTTGTGGTTTTTGATATGATTGGTCCATTTGAAGAGTAATTGAAGTTTATTGTCAGTAGAAGGAAAGTGGTTGATACAGAGTGCCTTTATGTCCATCCATAGTTTATGTACTGAAATACGATGGCAGAGAGGTCTATGCTCTCCGAGTCACATGAGAATCTGGTTGAACAATGCTTGGCTTCCATAGCAAATGGGAGTTCTGGCATGCAACATTATATCATCATGCAAGTTCTGCACTGGATAGATTCAGATTCTTTCATATGCCAAATATTTGCTGAGATTGCATGCATAAATAATGTTAAGATGCAACTGTACTTAGCACTCCTGAAATACAAATGCAGTCCACCTCTACACTAGCTGGCCTTGGTACAGAGCAGCCTGTTTATTAACATGGATTAAAGGGAAATTTGATTGATTGCTAGCCATATACATCAGGTAGTGTCCACTGTATTTCTCTATATATTAGTTTACCACCGATTGTCGACATAATTGCACATAATTAGATATCTGCCTATTTAGAATTGGTGTTACAAGATGAAATGTGTTTTATATTTTAAAAAAACATGAATTGCAGAGCATAGTATTTAAGACCTCAGTATGTATGATTCATCTTGTGTGATTATTAAATTTAAATATCATGTTCCATTTCCTAATTTGCCAACCAATGATTTCACAACCACCTAGTTTTTTTAAACGAAACGCGTTCATTTTGTCCATAAAGTACATAACCACACATGAATATGACAATATATTACACAGGTAGCGCTGCAGGAGTCTGAGTCTAGAGGAAATAGGACTAAAAGAAAAGACACATAAACAGTTTTTTTTAATATTTTTTCTTCAAGTACATAGCTACAGCTGATGACAAGAAATGTGCCAAGATGAAACATAATTGTCAAGATTGGGATGAAATGAGGCTAAATATGGGAGTAAACACTGTCCTTTGCTCAAGGTGTTGCCCTTAGCCAAAGGTGTAATGTTGATTTATTCATTCATTTAAAACATAGGTATACACAGAACAAATAGATGAATTTATAAATAAATAAAAATAAGTAAGTAAATACATAAGGAGATATAAACTTCTGTAACCAAATTTTTAGACCTGCCAACAGAGGACTGGAAGAGGATGAAGGAGGAGAATGGCTGGAATGAGGTTGATCTCCGTGACAACCGTTACAACCAGATCCTGCATATGGTGTCGGCTGCCTATGGAGCTGAAGATTTTTACACCATCGAGGGCCACCTAACACGACATGAGGATATTGACTCTGCCAGGAAACTGGATAACATCACAGCACAGGTGAAAAGTTGTGACATGAAAGTGCTGCAATGGACTGGTTAACTATTCTCAGTAGTAGAGACCAAAATGAGTTCATACATTGGCTCATTTATCTATCTTGCCACTCCCATTTTTCAGGAGCCCTGTATGTTAGTGTAAGAAATACCACACAAAATCAGACAAAGCATCAATGTACATATGCCCATTTAATAAATAATGATAATTGAGGGGGATGCATAAGTTGGCATTTTAAAAAAAAAATCAAAATTTCTCATCATGGAACTGTTGCATTTTGATGATGAAGTTTGGGTGACACGCTTTATTATAACACCAATTCAGATAAGGCATAGTTACATAATGGCTCTCGATTATTTCCTTAGATTTCCTTTATTTCCTGACACTACCCAAAACATCAGTCAAACTGACAGACAGGTGAGAATAATTCAGTTCACTTTCAGAAACCTATAGTTTACACATCATAATTAATGTTCTTACACAGAAGTAATTAAATTTGATTAAACATGGATTTATCTTGATCCCATCTGTTACGTAAATTGGATGGTAGTAAAATTATTACATGTACTATACATTTGACTGTAAGTTTACCCACACACCCCTCTTCCCAATGTTTGTACACTCATTCATGAAATTTTCATTCATTCTCCATATGCTGGCTTGGTATATTGGCAGTCATGGACCCCAACTACTGCGTTAGGGTGGTTTTCCCTTGTAAAATGTGTAGCTTTATGTATACATTGTTCCAATACAGGCTAGTGTTCAGTGGAACATGTACTTAAGTATTTACATATGATTCGTTTTATTACCATATCTACTCGTTTACAAGTCCAGTCCAACTGCAAACTGTACAGACACAGCTCTGCCATCGCATAATGTGCTGGCAGATCTGGGTCTGTGCAGTTTGTTAGGAGTAATCAGTAGAACAAACAATAAAAACCCAGATCTGCCAGCACCTTATGCAATAACAGATCAGAGTCTAGACTGGACTTGAAGGCAAGTATATATACTTTGCCATCATTTATTTTTCTTGCAGTTAAACGAAGGTAGATTTCTGTGTGGCCCAATATGGTTTAACTGCTTAAGTTTTAATAGAACAGAATTCAAGAACCCAGAGCAAGGATTAACTTCAATGAAAAGGAAGATAGCTTTGTGATTTGAAAAGTTTCTAGGTTTAAAATAAGATAAAATCTTTTCTTATTGTCTATTTGACATAGAAGTCATTACTATCAAAGGTATTTCACCAATGTTTTAATACTTGTTTTTTTGTGTATTAAAAATCATAACAACTAAAGATATTTCACATCCAAAAACTGGTATGTATTTATCATAGTTGTTGATCATATGAAATCTCCAGAGTGAAATGGATCATATTTTCTGTGCTTTAGTTATTTTATAAACTTCATTATAGGGGACATAGTGAGGTATAGGCATAGGGGTATGAAATTAAATGAGTATAGGGGCATCAAATAATGAATTATTTGCTTAATGGCAGTAAATTATAGGGAAAATATGACACCAGGGGTTATGATAATAGAGTATCAGGATAGGGACATCAAGTTATGGGATAAAGGCATATGGGCATAAATTTTGGACTTGGCATAGGAGCGTAAAATTATGGGGTTTTGCAAGTTGTGGGGTATAGGCATAGGGGGTATAACATGAAGTATCAGCATATGGGCATTAAGTAATGGGTTATACGCATAGGGGGTCATAATTTGGAGTATCAGCATATGGGCATTAAGTAATGGGTTATATGCATAGGGGGTCATAATTTGGAGTATCAGCATATGGGCATTAAGAAATGGGTTATAGGTATGGGGGTCGTAATATGGAATATCAGAATATGGGCATTAAGTAATAGGGTATAGACATAGGGGCTCATAATATGGGGTATCAGCAAATGGGTATTAAGTAATGGGGTATAGGCATAGGGGGTCATAATATGAAGTATCAGCATATGGGCATTAAGTAATGGGATATAGGCAAAGGGGGTCATAATATGGAGTATCAGCATACGGGCATTAAGTAATGGGGTATAGGCATAGGGGATCATAATACACCCTCCCTCAATAACTTGCATACAACGGGGTCCAAAAAAACATAGACCGCACTATAAGTGATGGCACAAGTTACTGAGGGACCCCCCCCCCCAAATATCCGCTAGACATACAGAAAACGGGGTTGGAGGTGGGGTGGGAACTTGGCTGTTTAATGACTGAATCCTCATTTTATAATCACGTAGGGAACTGAAGTTTGTTATTCTGTATAAATTATATCTATTTTCAAAATGTCCAACATCTGAAAGACCATTACATTATTCCAACTGGTATCAACAGCTACCACTTGCACGCGAAACATTTGAGTATTATGTCACTGCTTTTTGTTTTGTTGACTAGTCTGGTTCCCGGAGTATCAGCATATGGGCATTAAGTAATGGATTATAGGCAAAGGGGGTCATACTGTGGAGTATCAGCATATGGGGATTAAGTAATGGATCATAAGCAAAGGGGGTCATACTATGGAGTATCAGCATATGGGCATTAAGTAATGGATTATAGGCATAGGAGGTCATAACATGGAGTATCAGCATATGGGCATTAAGTAATGGATTATAGGCATAGGGGCATCAAATTATGGGTATAAGTAAATGACATCAAAATATCACAATTTAATATACCTGGAATTCTCAAATGATAACCCCAAGCGTAATGAACAAGTCTTTCCCCAACATTTATCAGATGTTAGCAAATCTTTTGATAGAATACTGTATCAGCCAAGAAGCCCACACACTACTTCGGAAAGAATATTTAGAATTAGTCCCCTGGGAGACTAGGAGAAATATAATAGTTAATAAATGTATAATTTTGTAATCCTTTCCAGGCCTGGGTTGGACACCCATACATGGATGTAGTTGATAACAGTACTGACTTTGAAGAGAAGCTGATGAGAATGATTAGTGTGAGTCTCATATAATGATTATTGCTAATGTGCATTTCCAAACAAACATTTTCTTTAGATAATTGCAAAATTATTCCTATATAAATTGTTGTAGAATATAATGATGCCTCGGGGGTGTTGAATATGAGGGAATATAGCTATTGCTTAGTCCATTTGTCTTCCTGTCCATTTTGGCTTCTGCAACATACCAAGTGTACTTGCTTATAAATCTTTTCCATCTGCAACCAGCATAGAATAAAGTAGTGCCTGAAGGAAGGTGGAGACAATACCTTCCATCTAAGTGGGTTTTGTAGTCTCCACCCGTCCCTGACCTGTTTCATTATCCCGGAAACTCATCAGAGGGAGACGTTGTGGTTGATACATTAGTTAATCTGAGTACCTTGTCTTGTTGGTATAAGGTTTGTATATGTCCTAGCAGCCAACAAAGATGCCTTTTTTGGCCATGTAACATAGGAACAGCAAGGCTGGTAATAGACAAACCTGGTGCACTCTGGTCAAATGATATTTTTTTTTAATGCAGCTATATTCAACTGTCATTAATGATAATTTACCAAAATATTCATTTTCGATGGGATGGATATAAAAAGGTGGCTAAACAACTCGTATTTTTTTTAATAATAAAGAATAATATTTATTCAGTTTGGTGCTTGTGTGATGCTGTCGTTTTGACAATGGAGTGACATGGTAATTGACACAAGTCTTGCAAAGTGAGTTTGGTTATGTTAGGAGCATTGTTTCTTCAAGAAAGTTCTAAATTCCAGCAAACACAGTGGGGTCTAAACTTGTAGGATTTCATGGGAGGAAAATAATTAACAAATAAAAAATGTAATGCCTGAACTCCCATGTCGATCCCTATCCGAGTTGCATTGTGTGTCACTGGTGTGTCCAAAAGTATCCTCTATTTATAAGCTCATTGTTGATAGTAAAATATAACAGTCCAATGAAATAATTACAGGTTACTGCATTTGTATGGGAAAATATGAATGAGTTTTTTGGATGGAAATACTGTACGACTTTGGGAGTTCATATTTTCCCATACAAATGCAGTAATCTTTATATTATGTGCTCATTTTCTTATTCTACCTAAGGCTTAATTATATAAACAAAAATACACTACAAGAAACAAAATAACTGAATGTATGCCATATTCCAAACTAAATACACAAGCGCAGATTCATCATTACACAACAACATTATTAATGCCCAGATAATTTGAACTTAGTCGCTTGCTAGACATAACTTTCGAAAGAAAATGGCATTTTGGTCTGCTTAAAATTTGGAGTCATATTGTGAGTGAATGCGCATTGCAACAATGTTTCCATTTGATCTGGAATGAATAAATTTTGGTATTTTTGTTGATTCTATGAAATTTCATGATTATGGACTGGATTTATCTGTGCCAATTCTACGTTAAATACATCAGATTGAAGCAGCAAGGGAGAAGCGTGTTGACATCTGCAAGTGTGTTTCTGTTCTGTCATTGAATGTTTGAAATCATAATGTGGGAAAAATGTGAAATCTTTCAATTGCAATTATCAAAAAGATGCTATGGAATAAAATGTTTATTTCATTTAAAGTGCGGGAAGGAGGATGTAATTGCACTTAGAATATAGTCAAAATTACAGTACAATTTCGAAATGTGTAATCACACTTGAGAACCCATGACATGGCTCATGTAATTCGGATTTGCAGAACTAAGAAAGTACATTTTGAGGAAATTCAGGATGTAAAACTGTAAGTATATTTTTGGCCATTCTTATTACCAGCTAAAAAAGACAGTTTATGCCTTGTCACTTGCATGTCATTTGTAAGGACCCTGTCTGGCATCTATAGCTAGCCTAAATCCGAAACATTGTATCAAAAAAGTTAATGCGGAATGTGCCAAAGCAGCTGGTATGTGGCAGTCCATGAAACATCTGCTTTAGTTCATTCAGAAACAAATTTAATCAACCAAAACATTAAGCGTCTTCTACGAGAGTGTACATGATTTGTTTACAAAGTAATTCCTAATACATTATTGGGCACATGTGAGTTCAATATGAAGTTGCACGTGAGTTCAGTATTGTAAAATATTGCACAATTCTGACAATGTAAAGTTAACGGAGAAAAAAAATGAGCATATAATAATTTCTGTTATCTGATATTTAATGTTTGTTTTGAAAATGGGGTATCCTCCTTTCTGCAGATATCCATGAGGTGTTCCGTTATTGTTTTATTTGAAATTCTTTTTTTGGTCTCGCCTACACATTATTTGCTGAATGTTTAGCAGGTGAGTAAATAAAGAGCAGTATATTTAATACCATGACCTCTTGATTTGAAATATATCTGAGGTTTGTATAAATGCTTTAATTAATTTTAGATTTTTCCACTTTAACACAAGTAGTAGCAACTTCTGTTGCAATTCAGTGCTTTATTTGTGAATGAAACCTTGAGTTTTTCTGATGTTTTGAAAGGCTGAGTGTGTGAGTGAAGGCTGCTGATCAGTTATTCAAGGTTATTTATAAGATCTTGTTCCATGAGGGCTTCAAATCTGGGCAATTCGTAAACCTCGGATGCAAATTGATCTTAAGACTTCATGTGGTTTTGCCTTTAGGGCTGCACTCTTCTTTTGGTAAACATAGAATAACATAATATCTTGTGAATACATTAGCATCCACATTTTTTGTTTGACTTCAGTCAAGTCCATTGTGAGCTTCCTCTCAAAAAGATCTTTCTTGTGTAAGAAAGATGTAGACCGTGTTTTACAGATCTATTACCCTTAATTGACTTTGCATTTTGTACATACCCAATTGACAATTTAGCCATTTGGTGACATTGGACATGTTAGTTTCAACTTCTTTCCAAACCATCATCAGGTTAATATTTTTTTTAATGGTTAGATGTTAAGATGATAGTTTTGCTCTGTTTATCAAAGTTATTTGCTGTTACATGATTTAATAGATATTTAATGGCTGTCAGGATAATGCAGACAGCTTCACTGGACTATTGTTACTTCATTCCAGGCGGTTTGTAGTCGTCTTGGTTTAGATCCAGGAGATCGTCTGAAATCTAACAGCAAAAAGCGTAAATTCCTTGTTGCGGGTGTCCCAGACCTGTTGGTGAGTTGCGTGTTTTAGGATCATTTTTAGCTCTACTGGTTTTAGACTAGAACAGCTTATGAGATGGTCTGTTGTCCATCATCCATCATTCAATGTTGAACTTCTGGCCATCCATTAGCATAAGTCTGTTATCACGACTGCTTCTGATCTTCTTGGAGGATTTGCCATTAAACTTTGAGCACACACTTTAATGACAAGGTCAAGTTGGTTTTAAATGAAAATGGTGCTGCTCCAGCATCCAGGTATGGCCACCACAGTAACCATCTTGAAATTCATATTAATGCCACTCCATGAATGGTCCTATCAACATGGGTTTTTCGCTACAAGACTTTTATGATGTTTAATTGGTCCGAAATATAAATGGTGCCAGTCTGAAGTCCAGTATGGCATGCCATGGCAGCTGTCTTTCAAATCTTGTTATATAACTCAAATTATGTTATATAACTCTTCCTGGAAGGAATGTGATGTGAACTTGAGGTTTTCACCAGATGACTTCATATGAAATCTAGTTGGTCCATAATGGAAGTGCGTTCAAGTCTCAGCTTGGCCAAGGTGAGTATGAGGGAGAGCTTGCCAGTAGCTTCTTGTGTGTCAGTGGTTCTTTCTGAGTTCTTCCTCCACCAAGTATACTGGCTGCCATGTTCTGAAAATTGGCATTAAACCTACAAAAGCCAACACCAAAAACCAGAATGAAAATGGTTCTGCTTGCACATTCAGAATAACCATCACTGTGCCGATCTTGAAAATCATCTTGTTGCTACTTGTCCTGAATGGATGGTCATAACAACGTGGGGATTTCACTAAAAGTCTTGTGTTGTATAATTGATCCTCAGTGAATATGGTGCAGATCTGAAATCCATTATGGCCACCATGGCCAGCCATCTTGAAAATCTTGTCACTAAGTGACAGTGGCATTGATCTGACCATCTTGGAAATCTTGTTTTTGCTACTGCTCATAAATTTAAAGTCATATTGACATAGAGGTTTACCAAAAGTCTTATATTGGTGCCTGTTTTATCCTGAATGAAAATGGTTCCAATCTTGTATCCAGTATGGCTTTGAAAATCCTAAAGTACAAGAATTTAATACACAGTTTCAACACTCAGCAGTTAAAATGTTGTATATGGTTTTATCTTCAATTCCTGGAAATTCTTTTCAGACAGTTGAGTGTCACTCCCTTTGAGGGACTCTTGTTTTTAGTTCTTCTTGTCATAGACCAAATGATATTTTTGGATGGCCTGTTGTCCGTTGTCTATTAGTGCAGGTTTGTTATTACTACTCCTCCTAAACTACTTTGAGGATTGCCATCAGAATGGTGCAGCTTGGACATCCAATATGGCTACCACAGTGGCCATCTTGAAAATCTTGTCACAACTTCTCCTGAATGAGTAATCATATCAGTGTTGGATTTACTACAACATAAAATCTTGTGAGATCTTGTTTGCCCTAAATGACAATGGTGCCATCCAGAAAATCTTGTAATTGTTACTCTGCATAAATGGAAAGTCATTAACATGGGGAATTCACAGAAAGACTTGATGTGATAAATAGTTGGTCCTAGATGAAAATGGTACTGATATTACATCCGATATAACCACTTTGATGGCCATCATGAAAATCTTGTTATTGCTACTCCTTCCAAATCAATGATCATATTGTTTTCATCAAAAGGCTGATGTTAATCTTGTTATTTGCAACAGACCTGCCAACCCTTCCAGGTTTTTTTGTGGGAGACTCTGAAATCTGACTGTCCTCCCATACTCCCACATTTTTATTTTTTTCACTGGAAAAAAGTTTATTTCATAACAAAAACAAATGAGGAGAAAAATATGTTTTAAAGAAAAACAGTTTTAAAAGCATATTAAAGTTGATGCAAAGTTGAATCCTTATATTTGGTGACCTATTCTACAATGTCTGAAAGAAAGGGCCACTTGGATGAAATTGGAATGTCAAAAAATATAAAACTTCTTTCCAAGCTTCTTATAGTCTGGAGTTTCCATGCCTGACTTTTGTAAGTAATTCATAATGGCATTTTGCAAGATGTGCAATTCAAATTTCATTGTTGCCAGTGTTGGACGCGATGATCCTCCCAGAAATAATTGAAATCTCGCTGAAAATATTTCAAAATCTTCCTCAGTGACTTTCATTGGGTTGGAAGGTCGGGCTAAAAAATATGAGAGCCAGTTTCAACACTCAGCAGTCAAAAACAAGTAATGGTTTTATCTTGGATTCCTCAAAATTATTATCAGCCAGTAGAGGGTCTGTCCCTTTGATAAACTTTGTTTAAATATTTATTACCCCAGCGATGTCATGACTGGGAATCCTTTGGATCATCACTCTACAGATGTATGCAGGACGTACAAGTTTGTTTGAAATTACAAATCACTGATAGCTGTTACCCGAGTTCTCCATTATGTACAAGTCTCAAGAAGTAAATAGATGGTCTGACATGCAGAGAGACAGACTGACAGAGACTTACTTTAACCTGAGGAACTGAGACAATTATTTTCTGCTTGTTTTTGTGGACAAAATAAAATCTCACTTAAAAGCATAGATTGTATCCTTATCTATAAAAGTTGATCAAGCATTTAAAACATTTTCTCAGATTGAATTTATTTTATTGTATGACTGTTGTTGAAAATGTTTGTTGTACATGTACAAATATATTTTTAAATATCTAAATTTGTAAGATTCATTATAGCCAAGTAATTTTCAGCATTTTTTTTTTACAGTTGCTGAGATTGATCATTTATGATCCTCTTGCATACATTCTTTTGCAATTATTCTAGCTTTTATTTTGTCTGGTCCACCATTTCACAGACATTCCTACTGTCCTGCATTTTGTGTATTAGACCCACAAAATGCCCAAATTTGCCTTTGCGTCCTGCAAATACGCATTTAGTGTCGAAAATCTACAAAAGTGGGGATAAAAAATCTGCGTGTCATAAAATTATGCTATCACTGACGAGAACAGGAAATTATCAAATCTGAGCATGCGCGATGGTTTAAAATAGTCATTGCAAACCTGTGTGTTCTGAGGCGGTTCTAATACAAAAGTCTACATTCACAGATTCTTTTACATTGTTTACAATGAGGTGTTTTTGATTCTGGACATAAGATTCATGGCTTCTAAAAAGCAATTGGATATCAATGAAAGTGATTCAGAACTTATATAAAAAAATGCTCACAATGTTTTCATAAAGAATACACTGAGGAGTATGAATTCATAAAGCCAGGAAAAAATGCAGACATAGATGCTTTCTGCAACATCTGTAATTGTGAATTTTCAATAAAGTCTGGAGGAATGTTTGATATACACAGACATGTTTCAGGATAAAGGCATTCTGACTTTGAAAAAAGAAGTTAAACATTCTAAGAAAATTGTTAGATATTTTTTCATTATTGACTGGATTTAGTGCGACTTCATCTTCTATGCCTAAGTCTGATGTAATTAGAGCTGAAGTTATGTTAGTAGATATTATTACTGAACTCAATCTGCCTATGAGCAAACTTGATAGATTTTCAAAGGTTTTTAAAATTATGTTTAGTGACTATGATACTGCTAAACAGTTTCAGTGTGGTAGATCAGAAGGAACTGCCATTGTTAAAGAAAGCAGCCAATACTACATTAAAATTGGCTGAATGCAGAATTGTCCATTCACTGTTTCTACAAATGGAAGCAATGATCAAGGAAACTTCAAGATCTTTCCACATGTTATCAGAACTGTTGATCCAGTATCATCATCAGTAACATCAGACATTCTCTCAGTCCCTGTTTGTGAAGGTTCTGCAACAGGTGAAGAAATATTCAATCTGATACAGAATGAATTACAAGTTCATGACATTCCTTGGAAGAATTGCTTGGCTTTTAGGTCTGACAATGCCCCTGTGATGGTTGGGAAGGACAGAGGAGTCTATGGATTTATGATTAAAGAGCAACCTAATTTATACCTCTCAGGCAGTGTGTGTCACCTAATACATATAGCGGCAGAAAAGGGTGCTGCATGTCTGCCACTTCATGTTCACCAGCTTTTGATTGATGTATATTATTTTTTGGACAAAAACAGCATGTTTCAACTAGATGGCTAAGCATCAACAGGTGTTTACAAAGACTTTTGGACAACTGGGACCCTCTTCATGAATTTTTCAAAGAGCAAGAGAAGTCTGCATCATCCAGATCTTTAAAAGAAAGAGTAAGTAAGCTGAGACACACCTTCTCTTCTCCAACAAATTGCCTTGTATGTCTTTTCTTGGTAGATGCTCTAAAACCATTTGAAGATGTGAATACAGAGCTACAGTGCGATGCACCATTAATACATGTGTTAAAAAGACGTATTGAAAAGCTTCTTAAAACCATTCTTTTGAAGTTTGTGATACCTTCAGCTATGCTTTATCAGTCTGTAACAGAAGTTCAGTTTGAAGTTAAGCACCGTCAGAAAAAGGATAAAGATATTTTGATTGGACAGCCTGCAACAGACTTTATTGCTAGAAAATATGAGGTCCACCTGAGAGAACAGAGGCTGCAAGATTTATATGATGGGGCAAGAATGTTTTCTGAAACATCAGCAAAATACATGAGAGACAAGTAAGATTTATTAAAGCATGCTGAAATTTTGGATCCAGCATTGCAACTAGAAGCTAAAATGGCATCTTTGGATTATTTCTTTGAAGGATTTCAGTATTATTACCTGAGGAAGTGACTGCAGCAGATGTGAAATTGGAAATGGCACAATATCAGTCCACAGATGTTCAATCATGTCTGAGAAATAGAATCGATGAAACCTGGGTTGCTATCAGCAAGTTGAAGGAAGATGGAACAGCAGTCTTCAAAATAATGCCAAAAATAATGCTTTCATTAATGACAATACCTCATTCATCTGCACACTGTGATCGAGTTTTCTCCCTAGTGAGAAAAAAATCAAACAGAGTTCAGAGTAAATTGAGTGCCAAGACTGTAGAGGCACTTTTAATTTCAAAATGTAGACCAGGGTCAGCTACAGACAGGATCTACACTAAAAATGAGCTGCAGGACATGAAAAGCGCTTACTACAGGTCCCTTAGGATGAATTGAGTAGTCCTGGATTTGAATTTTGTATATTTGAATATAGTGTAAATAGGTGGGTACTGGATTGTATACATAAATCTTTATTATAAATATGCATTACCGGTATTTAATGATGTTTTGAGAGAATTTATGATGTTTATTCATGCTAACATACTTATGTTCCTCATTTTCATGCTCTGTCCCTCATTTTTGGTGGTGGCATCCCTCAGAAACATTTCCTAGGGTAGGCATGTCTGCATTTCATAAAATATTTGCATATAATTATTTTCCATTCTTTTAATTAATTCTAATGGTGGATTGGGTAAAGAAATATGTAAATCAAATGAGATATAAAGATTTTATTACTGTTACTTTACCAGGCAAAGTTAGTTTCCTTTTCATCATCCATTTATAAAATACATTTTCTATTATTTTTTACAAGTTTCATCAGAATTAAGTGCCCATATATCATAACATTTGTTAAGAAAAACACACCCAGTATTTTCTAATGGTCCTTTCTCTCAGCCTAGTTTTAAATTGTCATGTAATTTCATATTCTACACTGATTATGACCTTATCCAGAATGCCTTAGTTTTTCCAACATTCATTTTTAATCCAGAAATTTTATAAAACAGATCCAGTGTTTTCAAAATGTGTTTTAATGATTCTTCTGACCCTTTTTAAAATATTTATGTTAACAGCTTACTAAAATACATTCTTTGATCATAATTAATATTTCTTTTATACTTTATTTTTTTTTAATCAGGTAAATGTCAGTTTGTAGAATATTAGACCCTGCCCCACTGTAAAAGAATTTAAGCCACTTGTGTTTAGAATTCCCAAAATTAAATTAAACTAGTATCTAAGTCTTATCTAGTAGGATTTCTGTCACCTCACCATCAAAGTTTGGAAGGAATTTAGCATTTTAACTGTCATTCATGTCTGTCTGTCTGTTGTTTTGTTTGTACTTTTGTTTGTTATGACCTGATATCTCAAACCACATGTTTAGATTTGGTTTGTGGATGCATTTCCATGGAAGTCATTAGCCATACTACAACATCAATGTGCCCTAATTTGCATTACCGAGTGACTTCTATTTACAGCTGTTTATTACACTCTTCGTATCTTGGACTGCATTTTGCCTTATGAAAACTGATATAAGGACACATTTTCCATGAAAATAAGTTAACCATACATAAACAAGATCAGTGTGACCTAATTTTCATCATGCTTTTTATTCACCTGATTAATTTTTATTCACCTGATTTTTATTCACCTGATTAATTTTAAGCATTCCTGTATATGGATTACACATTTTTGGTACATTAAAAAATAAAGGAATTCAAAGTATGTCATTTTTATTATCATCTCATCAATCCCACTCATATAAAGTTGCGAATATTTAAAAAAAAAAGATGTTCTGCCTTAAAGTAGCATAAGACATGGTAAAACTGTAAAAATTGATGCCTGCAAAATTAAAAGAATTCACAGTATTTAGTTTTTCAATTCATGATTTGTGGCATCCACAAACTTCATAAAAATCTATACTACCCCAAAAATGTTGACTTCACCGTAGTATCAGATGATTGGTGTATTTTCTGTTCATTATTGTCAGGACTTTCCAAAGTGTGAGGATTTCACTGTTTGCCATGACTACCTAGTGACACCAAGCAGAAAAATGCAGGCACGTCTGAGGAAAAGGGGAAAAGATGGTAAGTATTCTTATTTAATGGAACTATCTCATCATAGATATTTATGATGGTTCTCTGTTTTGGAAAGTTTTGCACAGGAGTAACAGGAAACCAGATAGGGCTGCAATGGGTATAAAATGTAGAATTTTAGTACTCATAGTGGCAGACTCAATATGGCTACAGGTACTCGAAATTGTGATCGCCAGTAGCACTGGAAACTCTAGTCAGGTCAGAACATTCCGATTCTCCCTCTTTCTGAATTTAAAAAAATTTGATAAAAGCATTTTCTGTCCATGAGAATTCCCTGGCAGAGTCACTGGGATAACTCTCTTCAGCATCGCTGGAGTGAGGCTGCTTGCCACTGCACAGGTAGCGTAAAACTGTTCAAAAGCCTAGCTTTTAACTTCAGCTTCAGTCCAGCACATCTCCCAGGCTTTATCATCATTGGCAGGGAAAAGGCAAGAAATGCACTGAGGAATAAGATATTGGGTCGAATCCTAGAGCAGTTGTCCACCTACCAAAAGAAGACAGACGGTTGGTCTTCATCACCTTGCATGGCTTCATCTTCAGCCACTTAAGCAGTGGTTTCTGCTTTTCTGCAGAATGCAAGATGACAACACTAACTCTTAGGCTTGAGAGCCTTGGATCTCCAACAAACCTAACTAGTCCATCTCAGTAATGAGCTTGGTAACAATCTCTGCATCACTCAAGACAGGCTGCCACAGGACTTTTGAAAAATGTTTGGCAAAATTGTGTGAGCCAATGTCCACTTTTTCAAAACTACAGGAACCAAGTCTTCTCCTTGCATTATTTTTCTTCAGTCTGTGAGCATAAACTCGAGCTTTTTGGTAGAAGCCTACTCTTTGGCTTCTCAAGAGCAACAATTGACTTACAAGTTCATACGATACTTGGTGCCCTGATGGAACTTGTTTTGCTTTGTGGCAGAACATCAGCAAGGTCATAATCGCAATTTCGAGCCAGCCAGCCATAATTTCTACAGTCTCTAAACCCAACACCTAGGATGTTGAGTTCAAACTGGCTGATGAGCCCTACTCACCAGTAGTGCATCCAGCACATCATCATTGGTCGATATTTATAAACATTTGTGCCACATTGCATTCTGAGGCACGACTTCCCACATCATTCAGTGCAACCCTGTTTGAGTGAGACACAAGCATTTTGTTCCACAAGGAATCTTAACAGCTTAAGAGTAGGGTATATATTCAGGTGAGTTTATCACCCTAATTGGAATGATAAATAAAGGGGCTTACAGCCTTTTCACATTTTTGTTGGGAGGAGGTGAAGGGAGTATGAAGCCTGTTGAGCCAAAGGCACCTGCTTATTTTTTATGTGCTGCAAGAAATGAGTGGGAACATAGTCTGGGAAAGCCAGATCATTCCATTGACACTTCACAGAAATTAAATTTCAGACCAGGAAATGACATCTGTGTTTGACCAGCAAATAGTAATCTTGAAGAAGCAAGACCTCTGCTGTTCTACTTTGTTCCTTCCATTTTAGATCTAAATCGATTGTTATAATCTGTCAACAACATACATCTTTGCTTGTTACTATTTTAAACTACCCTGCAAAGCACTTGCAGTATGATTCAGCCACTCGTAATAAGAGCATTCAGTTTCAGTTAGCTGAAAAAAAAATCTTTCTTTTATGTTTCTAATAATGTAGCAAATTTACCACACCTTAAATTGTTTTGTTTTCTTTACCTCATCAGTATCTCAATAACACTAAAAGGAATCTCAACATTTGTAAGAAGAGAAAAGACAAAAGTTAGTGTAACATCGAGTCAGTTGTCAAGCCTGTGCATCTGTAAATTAATTTCTTTCACAAAAAGGGGGTATAGTCAATTATAAATGTTTTGACTAATGTGATTAAAATTAATATTTCATTAAGTTATAATTTTCTATTGAGGATTAAGCTGATGTTTCATGTTCTGAAAGTTTTCAAAAATGAAATGTTGTAGAAGACTTTACAGACTATTTCATCCAATCAATTACTAAATAGTAAACACAAACAGCCTTTTATCCAATCAATTACTAAATAGTAAACACAAACAGCCTTTTATCCAATCAATTACTAAATAGTAAACACAAACAGCCTTTTATCCAATCAGTTACTGAGCAATAAACACAAACAGCCTTTCATCCAATCAATTGCTGAGCAATAAACACAGCCTTTTATCCAATCAATTACTGAGCAATAAACACAAACAGCCTTTCATCCAATCAATTACTGAGCAATAAACTCAAACAGCCTTTCATCCAATCAATTACTGAGCAATAAACACAAACAGCCTTTCATCCAATCAATTACTGAGCAATAAACACAAACAGCCTTTCATCCAATCAATTGCTAAATAGTAAACACAAACAGCCTTTCATCCAGTCAATTGCTAAATAGTAAACACAAACAGCCTTTCATCCAATCAGTTACTAAATAGTAAACACAAACAGCCTTTTCTTCCAATCAATTGCTCAGTAATAAACACAAACAGCCTTTCATCCAGTTAGTTGCTAAATAGTAAACACAAACAGCCTTTTCTTCCAATCAATTGCTCAGTAATAAACACAAACGGCCTTTCATCCAATCACTTGCTGAGCAGTAAACACAAACAGCCTTTCATCCAATCAATTGCTAAATAGTAAACACAAACAGCCTTTCATCCAATCAGTTGCTAAATAGTAAACACAAACAGCCTTTTCATCCAATCAATTGCTGAGCAATAAACACAAACAGCCTTTTCATCCAATCAATTGCTCAGTAATAAACACAGCCTTTTCATCCAATCATTGCTAAATAGTAAACACAAACAGCCTTTTCATCCAATCAGTTGCTTAGTAATAAACTCAAACAGCATTTTCTTCCAATCAAGTGCTGAGCAATAAACATTACTAGCTGGATTTGATATGTTTTTCATCCACCAAAGTGCTGAGCAATAAACACAAACAGCCTTTTCATCCACCCAAGTGCTGAGCAATAAACACAAACAGCCTTTTCATCTACCCAGGTGCTAAGCAATAAACACAAACAACAATGTGTTATATGATGTTTTTCATCACCCAGGTGCTGTGCAGTAAACACAAACAGCAATATTTTATGTGCTGTTTTGCAAGTTTTCTCTGATGCAACAAACAGCAATCCATTCTTGCAGAAAGAATCATTTAGAGTCAGGATAATTGTGATTTTTACAACAACAAAAACTTCCCTGCCTTTTGTAATACCCTTGTAGGACATCTATAAGTAATTATACTTAGATGATGATATGACATATATTTTTGAAATTTCTTACATTTTTCATTTTGTATTTGCCTTCATTAAGAAGCTGGTATGTTAAAAAATTTTCTTCATTTTCATAACCAGTGTACTAATGAGAAAGAGTCATAAGTATACTTTTTTAAAAATGCCCCGTAGTATCAATTTTACATTACCAAGAGTGTTCTTATACTAGAAATCATTGTTATAATACCAACTCCTGTATTTGTTTCTTTATTGGAACATTCTTATAATATGATTCTAAATCAGATCTGTACTGCTGCATTGAGTAGTACATAAATATTACTTAGAAATTAATTCACAATGACCTACAATTTTATGTGCTCACCTAATTAAGGTTTTGCATTTAAAATATAATGTTGGCATTAATGAAAATAAATTTTTGGCACACTGAAGAATTTAGCTTACAGAAAAGCTTTTTGTTTCTTGTCTTTATTATCTATTTCCCTTGTTAGTATTTTGTTGACCATGTTGATTTTGTGTTTGGTCAGATCTTGTTTTAGGAGGAAATGAAAGCTTTTGTATTCTGTCATCAAAATGCAGACAGTTCTTAGATACCTGTAGTTGATCACTAATATTGATAGATATAAATTTTGTGATCTTTTAGAAAGATGTGTATGTTCACCAGATTTAAAAAAATGAATTTCTTAATCAGTTGGAGTGACATGACAAGTTAATACCATACAGAAAATAAGCTCATAAGCTATTAAATTGACCTAAATATGCAAACTCCAGTGATGATACTTTAACTGCAAATGCTGCACTTTACCTTACCTTGTATATTACTTGCACTTGCCACTGTAAAATTCTCTCTCTCTCTCTCTCTCTCTCTCTCTCTCTCTCTCAGTCTCTCAATCCAGTCATAATAGTTATGGAAATAAGTTTGAACTGAACTTTGCCTTCTTTTTAAAAAAAGGAAAACTAAGTAGGACACTGTTGGCAAAAAAATATAAACCTTTGCAACAGATGTCTTCAGAATTGTTGAGAGAAGAATACAGTTATAAGGCCACTCCTTCTGCAATAAAAATGTTGCCTTCTAAAAATGTTGACCTCTCAAAGGTGGAATTCTCATTTTAAAAATGCTGTATTGCCGTTTACCAAGGTGGCTTTATAAAAGAGATGGCCTTTTTTAAGAGGGCCTTTGAAGATGAAACTAACGACCCTGCTTTCAAACTTAACAAAATTCTGTTGTCAAGCTTACAATACTGCTATCATACTCAGCATACTACTGTCAAGTTTACAATACTACGGTCTAGTTTACAATGCTAATGTCAAGTTTACAATACTATTATTAAGTTTAAAATACTACTATCAAGTTTACAATGCTAATGTCAAGTTTACAATACTGCTATCAAACTCAGAATACTACTCAAGTTTACAATACTACTGTTAAGTTTACATTGCTAATGTCAAGTTTACAATACTATCAAGTTTACAATGCTTATGTCAAGTTTACAATACATCAAGTTTACAATACTAATGTCAAGTTTACAATACTACTGTTAAGTTTACAATGCTAATGTCAAGTTTACAATACTACCAAGTTTACAATGCTTATGTCAAGTTTACAATACATCAAGTTTACAATACTAATGTCAAGTTTACAATACTACTGTTAAGTTTACATTGCTAATGTCAAGTTTACAATACTATCAAGTTTACAATGCTTATGTCAAGTTTACAATACATCAAGTTTACAATGCTAATGTCAAGTTTACAATACTACTGTTAAGTTTACATTGCTAATGTCAAGTTTACAATACTACTGTTAAGTTTACAATGCTAATGTCAAGTTTACAATACTACTGTTAAGTTTACAATGCTAATGTCAAGTTTACAATACTACTGTTAAGTTTACAATACTACTGTTAAGTTTACAATGCTAATGTCAAGTTTACAATACATCAAGTTTACAATGCTAATGTCAAGTTTACAATACTATTATCAAGTTTAGAATACTACTATCAAGTTTACAATACTAATGTCAAGTTTACAATACTAATGTCAAGTTTACAATACTAATGTCAAGTTTACAATACTATCAAGTTTACAATGCTAATGTCAAGTTTACAATACTATCAAGTTTACAATACTAACGTCAAGTTTACAATACTACTGTTAAGTTTACAATGCAAATGTCAAGTTTACAATACTATTATCAAGTTTAGAATACTACTATCAAGTTTACAATACTAATGTCAAGTTTACAATACTACTATCATGTTTACAATACTTATGTCAAGTTTACAATACTACTATCAAGTTTACAGTACTAATGTCAAGTTTACAATACTAATGTCAAGTTTACAATACTAATGTCAAGTTTACAATACTGATGTCAAGTTTACAATACTTCTGTCAAGTTTACAAAGCTAATGTCAAGTTTACAATAATACTCTCAAGTTTACAATACTACTATCAAGTTTACAATACTAATGCCAAGTTTACAATACTGTTATCAAGTTTAAAATACTTATGTCAAGTTTACAGTACTACTAGCAAGTTGGATTCAAAATCCTGTGGATCAGTTCTAATTTTGTACAGTATGCCTGTGGCTTCTAGTGATGAGATCAGAATGGAAGTTTAGGAATCAATTATTAGATGCTAAACATTGATATTATTCCAACGATCATTTCAGTAAACTATCGTCATATTCTTCATCTCTCTCTCTCTCTCTCTCTCTCTCTCTCTCTCTCTCTCTCTCCCCCCCCCCATTTCCACTACTTACAGTATGGTACCATAACTTGTCCCATTTAGCACTAAGTTTTCACAAGCTATGGATTAACAAACTGGATAACAAAGTATTTATACTCAGAATTCATATATTTCAATTTGACTTGCCAGAAAACAAGAAAGATCACAAAGTAATGCCTCTAGAACAATGACCAATAGTGTAATGCCTCGAGAACAACAACCAGTAGTGTAATACCTCAAGAACAACAACCAGTAGTGCTGATCATGCCATGATTGCAAAAGTTATGTTGATTGTTTAGCAGTGTTAAAACAAAATTACTACCAATGAAGTTTTCTCCACCACCTACAGATATTGCATGCCAAAAAAAAGTTACATGTAGGTTTTACACAGAAAGAAAATATTAAGCTGCCTAAGAATATAGTTCATATCAAAGAGTTACAAGATTTTTCTTAATTGATCCAGAACTTAATATACTACTGGTACCAGGGCAACATAACCATATTTAGAAAGGTAAATGTGACAGATTTAGAGTTCTTTTTATACAATAGTAGGGGCATATAATGTTAGCCGTATCCTTTTTTCTGTCCAACTCACCTCTCTTAAGTTTGCTGTGCATCTCATCTTCTCAAGTTTTGCTGTCCAACTCATCTCCTAAGTTCTGCATTTAGGTTGGTATTCCAGCACGTTGGTTGGGATCCTGGTTCCGTGAACACATTTAGAAGTGTTTTATTTTCTTTTCTTTTTTTATAATTATTTCTTTAAATGATGCAGTTGTCATGAATACATTTAAGTTTAATTCATTTTATGTGATTATTTAACATGCTCTATTTTGTCTAATCGTAATTGATAGACTTAAGTTTGATTGATTACTTTTGCAGATATTGTGTTTCCCTTTGCTCTTTTCCAGGTGTGTGGACATACACTCACACTATTCGTCGGCCTGAAATCAACAACCAGAGTGTAGAACTTCGGATGGCTATCAATTTTAAAGATTACCAGGTAAGCTGTAGCAACTGTCTTTAATTTCTTAGAAACAATGATGATGATTTTTTTTCTTATGTGTTAATGATTAATATTGTTACACTAAAAGCTTGGTGGATGTCCATGTTGACTGTTCATATAGGACAGAAATTAGGGATTGCTTTTATTACTCACTTTCATGTTAAACATCTGCATCAAGGACACCTGTGCACAAAGAAGTAAAATTATCATCATCAGTCATCATCAACATCATCATTGTGTTCATCGTCATGATGGACAGATCGCTTTGGTGGCCTAAGTGGTTAGAGCATCCGCCTTGGATACAGGAGGTTGTGGGTTATATCTCTGGTTGAGTCATACCAAAGACACAGCTGCCAAGTG
Organism: Megalonaias nervosa; assembly: GCA_016617855.1. Taxonomy (NCBI): domain Eukaryota; kingdom Metazoa; phylum Mollusca; class Bivalvia; order Unionida; family Unionidae; genus Megalonaias; species Megalonaias nervosa. Next base: position 82,683 of record JAECUM010007232.1, on the reverse strand, counting down.
TCCCATTTTTTCCCCTGTTTGGACCTGAATACAGATGCATGTTTTTCTTGTTAAAAATCTGTTTTTTAATTTAAAAAAAATATTTAAAAAAATTTCCTTGCAATTTTCTGTTTGGAACGGGCACCTTGTTCCATTCTAAGAGTAAATATATTGCATGTACATAGGGATATAGAGTTCTAAAATATGATTGGTTCATTTGAAATTGAGGCTACAATGCCAGTCTTTAACCACCATATTGGATTGCACAAAGCAGTTGCTGCTAACACTGTATCTCATCTTCATAATATTCAGCTTCTAGTCATGTCGAAAAGGAAAGCAGAAGATTCAGAATTTTCTCCAGCAACGAAAAGAAAAGAGAACTGACAGGACAATTTTGCCATCATGTTTAGATTTGTGAAACCATCTAGTAAAGGAGAAAACTTTGCGTTTTGCAAACTGTGTAATTGTGATTTCTTTTTTGGGCATGGAGGTGCCCATGACAGAATACAGCATGAAAAAGCTAATAAACATCAGCTTGCTGATTCATCATCAACAACTCAGCCTGAACTTACGACATTTATAAATACCAGCAGGAACCTTGATATAATTTGACTGAAGTTATGTTTAATTCTTTTAGAAATGAACCTTCCTCTTTCAGTTACTAGTGTTGCTGGTATTTTATTACCCTCACTTTTTTCTAGACAGTAAAATTGCAAAGGATTAATTTGTGTGCTAGAATGAGAACACTTCAGTAAAACAAAATCTCACAGAATCAGATTATCAATGAAAGATGGTACATTGGAATCAGTAATGATTGAAAAACCAAGGTGTGGAAAAGGCTCATACAAAAAGCCTGTCTGAGTGTGTGTTGCACTCTTGCATCTTCTGAATGGAACAGGGTGCCTGTTCAGAAGGTGCAAGAGTGCAACACATGCATCTTTGACATTAAATAAGTAAGTTATTGTCCTACTTTACTGATGGTTGTAGATGTTGAACATAGTTACATATGCATTAAAGTTTTAAAAATCAGTATTTGTTCCTGAAAATCAGTATTTTGTCATAAGCAGTAAGTATTTTTTACTCTGGGATTGGCAGCTATGAAGGCATATAAACATGGTACTAGCAGCTGCCTCGCTTGGTACTCAGCATTAAAAGGTTAGTGTTGGGGCTGTTTGGCCTGGCGTCAGGATAATGTGACTGGTTGGGACATAATGCTTCATGTCTGCGTCATGATGCCCCAGTACTAGACCTCACTATAAACTGCCACACTACAGACATTGTAGTGATATAACTAAAATTGTTAAAAGCTATGTTAAAAACACACACACACACACACACACACACACACACACATACACACACACACACATGATGAACATGATTATCAGTGTCACAATTTGTGACTAAATCCTATCAGCATTGTTCATGAATTGGGTAATCCTCTCTTGGTGGCCAAAAATCACGACAGATTTTAACTTAGTCCATGGAAATTAAAGGATGTTTGGATTTTATTATGCAACTAGGCCATAATGTCTAGTGAGTTTACGGTATAGCAATGTGTCCATCATCTATCGGTCAAAATTTGCTTGTTGCCACTCCAGACGCCATGTTTTAATCTGATTTTGATCAAACTTGGAATATCATCTGTATCTTAGACAAGTTTGAATGTCAGCAAGATCTATGCATGTCAGGGAGATGATCTTGCAATATGACTGGCTAAGCTTGTTACCACTCAGGAGGTCATATTTTTTTGTCAAATAAACCTCCCCTTCCCACCAAATGGTAGCTACCCAAATACCAGATGTGTACCAGTTAAAGCTTTCACTGTAATATGATCATTGTCCATCAGAAGTCAGCTTGAATTCTACCCATCCATGGAGCAAGTTGCTATATTTTTTATTTTTACTTGCTACAAATTAGCAACTTTATTGTTGTATTTTAGTCATTTATGGGGTAAATGTTTTGCAGTTTGTGCTCGGATAGTCTGATCTTGTAGTCCAACATGGTTTTGTTGGTTCTTGCTGTTGGTTGTCTTATTTGTAAACACCACTTCAGTTTCTTTGCTGGTTTATTAACAAGTGCATTTTTATTATAGTGAACACCTAAATTCCTTATTTCCCATTGTTTTTATCTCTCTTGTCTAAGTTACACAATAACAATCAGATGCTTTTAAGTTCAAGAAGTTTAAAATCAGTGAGGACACATGAGACATGCCTCACTTGTACTTATAGCAAAAGTCATACAGCTCATGTATGTGCATTTATTCAAAGATAAATTGTTCTTTTAAAATATAATGCTAATTCTGCTTTACCAAAGTCTATTCACCCCTGACCATTGAATTATCTGCACTTTAACTGTTATCAAGAAACTTCCAGACAAAAATTATAGATTGCTATGGACTTTTACAGTGGTGGTCATGTACTAAACTGGGTCAAGAAAATTGCACATTGAGTCTAATTGTCACAATATAGAGTAGTATGAATTTGTAGCTTAACATTGATTTTGCCATACATGCTTCTTGGGGCATGTGAATAATGACATTCTAAAGGAATATAGGTGTATGAGGATCCAACTAAAGTGAATAATTGTCATTTAAAGGTATGTAGAATCAAATTCTAAAACATGACTGAAATAATTGGTTTTGAAAACCTGCAGGACATGTACGACTTTTACAATAGTGTTCCTTGGCTTCACCATGAAGTGTTTACACTAAGTGGTCTGAGGTAACATGGTCTACAGTGATGTGCAGAAGCTTGAAATGTAAGGAGAGGTTGTTGAAGTAAAAATCAACAAACAGTAATATTTTGAGTATTCACTCTAAGATGTCATCAATACCTACTGTAGTGGAGGGATGTTACAATGGCTCCTCCCCCATCTAAGATAATGAAAATCATGATCATAGTGACTTGCATCTTGCCAGTTTGTTATGGAGGATGAGATGTCCTTGCTGCACTTGCCTCAGGCATTACTGGAGTTGCATGAGTATATTAGTGGAGGAGACAATGTCACAGTTGATGTCTTCAAAGGAATTTCTATTCCTCCATTTGTGACATCTCTCCAATACAGGTTTGGAGTTGGAGGAGATTATGAGTATATTAGTGGAGGAGACAATGTCACAGTTGATGTCTTCAAAGGAGTTTCTATTCCTCCATTTGTCACATCTCTCCAGTACAGGTTTGGAGTTGGAGGAGATTATGAGTATATTAGTGGAGGAGACAATGTCACAGTTGATGTCTTCAAAGGAATTTCTATTCCTCCATTTGTGACATCTCTCCAATACAGGTTTGGAGTTGGAGGAGATTATGAGTATATTAGTGGAGGAGACAATGTCACAGTTGATGTCTTCAAAGGAGTTTCTATTCCTCCATTTGTCACATCTCTCCAATACAGGTTTGGAGTTGGAGGAGATTTTTCCTGCAATTTTTGGCAGCCACAGCCCAGTGTGCACTAGTACCCCATCATATGTGTGCATGGCCTTAATGCCTCTTAGTCCAGATGTATGGGGTGTAACACTAATCTGGCATTTTTTTATCAGTCATCTATGCTGTATGCAACTGAACCAGATGTCAGGCTGGTCACTCTTTTAAACCAGTGATCTCATGTTGGTCACATCAGGGATTTGTACCACATACCAGCTAATTGTTCCATTTCGCTTACCTCCCACCCCAGTCCATCCAGCCATCTGGCAAGCTGACTGTACAGTCACCCGTCCTACTGCCACTCTATCAGCTGGCTGTCCCAGCAAGAGGAGTCATGTTGGTTGCCCAGCCAAAAGCTTAACTTGCGAACCCAATGTTTATGACGTATTCTGTGGATCAGTACCATGTTATGCACAAGACAACCCCACAGTGAATGAAGGGACTCTCTTAATCAGCTGACTCACTCAAACTCCACCATTGAGTGTACAGAAGAAATTTATGAAATCTTGTGTCCTAGTGCCCAACACTGCCATCTGCAAGCCAAGCCTTTAAAGTTAAGGTGTTGGTAGATATTGATGATAAAGATGAACACTCCTCCTTGCATCTACATCCAGTCATTGAAGATTAAAGAAATCCCCTGCAGTTTATTGGACAAAATCAAAACTGTATATACATAGTGTTTCATTAGTAATTGTCTTCAAGAAGTCAGTTTAACAGTCTTGTTCAGATTTGATTAAGCATGCATGGATAAAATGAGAAATACTTTTCACTAGGATTTAAATTTTTTGTCAACAGTTTAACTCTAATGAAAAATGAATACGAATAAATCTCATTTTCATTTATTGTATCAGGTATTAATTTTTCTTTCAGTGTTAACACCTTATGGTATTTCATGTTTTTCTCTATCCTTTCTTATCTTACAACATATTAAGTAACTAATTTGGGAATGGGGAGAGCTTCATCATATGTGGCTAATTTTGGCTAATTTTTTGTTTCATCTTTTAATTTGTGGTTCAGGCAACAACTTAATCCTTGAAATTGGCACGCCATGAAAAATATTGAAAACAAAATAATTTGTCATGTTTAATTTAAGAAAAATTGTAAAATTGAATATTGAGATTATGTACAATTGAAGGCTAGCATAAACCAGGTGTAATGCATTAATTAAGGAATAGGTTGTTGTTTTTAGTGTTATGGGTGTTTGTTTGCAAATAATTGTAAAGGAGGCCTAATATTGATTTTGCTCTAATAAGAACATATTTTGTGTAAAAATCCTGATCTTAAAAATCTATTTGCAGAGAACTATTTCTAAAAACTTTTACATTTGAATATTTGAAAGTAAGCTTGATGTTTTGGTTATATAGAGTCTGACATCTGCTAGTATTTTGATGTTAAAGTGCATGAAATATTAGTCATTTATGTTATTACATGTATTGTGCATTATTTCATGGCATTTGATATATTCAGTGTCATTGCTCAAAAATTATTTGGAATTTATATTAATAATAAAAACAAATACCCCAGTATGCTTTTCATTTGAAACAAATTACACAATTAATTACAAGAATTAAAAACCGATGCCCTTCCATGTCAAGAGTCATGTGACTCTGTAGACCATATATTACAGCTTTGTCAATAAATTTAACTTTTAAAAATATTTGATGACTTCATTTTTGGGGGGCAAGATGCTATGAATATTGTTTATGCCTTTATCTTCTGAAAGAATTTTTATCAAACTATAATAAATTAATTAAATCTACATGGTGTTAAGTTTGGGAGATTGTATGCATAAATTGCTTTCTTCAAATGCTTCATAAGCCTACTAAATGAAATAGTCAACTGTCAAGTTATGTAAGTGAAGTGAGTGATAGCATTCTTGTCAGAATTTGAACTGAACTTGTTTTACCAATATGTTAAACAAGTTTGAATATAGTAATTCTTTGTCTAGGTTTCATGTTATTCAGTTAACCAGTTTCTTTCAAAATGATTGGTCTGTAAACATAATATGTAGATGGTATATTCATGTATCAGATTAATATTAATCGCAGATTATTAAGAAGCAATAAAGAAAAGGTAATAAAACCTGAATTGTTTAATTAATTAAGAAAAGAAGTATTTTATTGCCACTAAATATCATTCAGACACCAATTCTTTTTCTTGCAATGAGAAAATGTTTTTTTTTTTTGCTTCTTTGAAGCTTGTAGAAGTGTCACCATTAACTTGCAAAATGATCCTGTGTAGATTTGCTTTCATTTTTTTTATGTCCTTCCCAGATATTGTTGGCCCAGAGGGATGATCGACATTTGACAATAAACAAGCAGCGACGCTGTTTCCTGTGGAATAACCAATACTTCCAGATGGACACCTACCTGGAACCCTGCCAAGAAATGTAATATATATTTATTTAGCTTGCTATACCTTATTTTTAGCTCTACTGGTAATAGATCAGAAGAACTTATGGGATGGCCAATTGTTTGTTGTCTATCTATTAGTACAAATTTGTTGTCTATCCATTAGTACAAATTTGTTGTCTATCCATTAGTACAAGTTTGTTGTCTATCCATTAGTATAAGTTTGTTATCACTTTTAAACTACTTGGAGGATTGCCTTAAAACTTGTCACATTCATTCCAAGGTTTAGTTGGTCCCAAGTAAAAATCATGCTGCTCAAAACAGCTGATATTTTCACCTCAGTAGCCATCTTGAAAATCTTGTCACTACTCCACCATCATGGGGTTTTCACTAAAAGACTTCCTGTATAGTTGTTTCTAAGTGAAAGGGAGGCATGATAACACAGTTGGACCTATAATCCATGGGTCATGGATTCAGTACCCATCCAGGCCAGCATGGGCTGGCTGCCTTATTTGTGTCCTTGGGAAAGGCACTGAACTGCCATTTTCTCTAGATTTAAATGGTGCCCAGCTCACCTCCAATATGGCCACCATGTCAGCCATCTTAAAAATCTTATCACTTGTACTGAATGGAACATCTTATAAATATTTTCTGACTTAATTTTCTTGCTTGAGTGACTCTTGTATTTTCAGCTGTCAATTCATTACACTTACAATGTATTGCATATAAATCAAACTTGTTTTAACCCTATGCTTGTTGTTTGTTTTTTTATTTTTATGCATCTCAATGACAAATATGTTGCAAAAATGTTTCCTTACTCCACATGTTTGCTTAGTCATTAGCTTATATTCACAACCCAGGGTAACAGGTTTATATCCTGTTTTGACCAACCTAGCATTGATGTTGTGGCAGATATCTATGCAGGGCAATTAACTTTTATTGCCCAACATCAATCCTCCATGCCATTCTGTATTTTGTCTGCTACTTCATAATTGCTCCTGTTGACAAGGCTATTCCTGTTTACATACAAACTACTAGTGAAGAGGATGTAAAAATATATGTTGAGGGTAAAGCCCATTGAAACCAATTGAGGGAAAAGGCCTGTTGAAGCCACTATAGAAGGCTTGATTGAGGGCTAAAGCCCATTAAAGCCTCAATAAAAATATCTGATTGACAGCAGAAGTCCATTGAAGCCTCTGTAAAAATGTCTGAGGGTAAAAGTCCATTGAAAACTGTGTTAACTTTCTGAAATGAGTCAGAAGTATGTTGAAGCCTATGTACAAATTGCATCACCGTCACAAGATTAGTTTGATGGCCCTTGATTTTTATTTTTTGTGGTTATTCTATTGGTCATTGACCAAAAGAGCTTATGGGATGGACTGTTTGTTCTTCCTCATCTGACATCTGTCATTTAGCACAAGTTTGATATTGATGTCCTTCTAAACTACTTTGTCATACAACTTTACACACAAAGATTCACCCCAAGGTAAATTTTCTTATAAATGAAAATGATGCTGCACAGAAATCTAATATGGCAACCACAGCAGCAATTTTGAAAATCTTGTTATCACCACTTCTCCTAAATGGATAGTTATATTAGTATGAGGTATCCACTAAAAGGCTTCTTATGATGTCTAGTTGGTTGTATATGAAAATGATGCCAATCTGACATTTAATATGACCATCACAACAGCCATCTGGTCATCGCTATTTCTCTTTCATGGAAATTCATATCAGCATGGGCTTTCACTGGAAATTTCATATCAGCATGGGCTTTCACTGGAAATTCATATCAGCATGGGGTTTCACAGGAAATTCATATCACCATGGACTTTCACTGGAAATTCATATCAGCATGGGCTTTCACTGGAAATTCATATCAGTATGAGCTTTCACTGGAAATTTCATATCAGCATGGGCTTTTACTGGAAGGCTTCTTATGTTGTTTAGTTGGTCTTAAATAAACATTGTGTCAGTGTGCTTTCTAATATGGCCACCTCAGTGGCTGTCTTGAAAATCATGCCACTACTCCTCCTAAATGGAAAGTGATATCAACATTTTTCAGGAAAGATTTCTTATGACTTCTAGTTGGTCCTGAATGAAAATGATGCTGATCTGACTTCAAAATGTGGCTGCAACAATGAACACAGTGAAAATCTTGTCACTAATTCTCCTGAATAGTCACATCAGCATGGGGTTCTCAGTAAAGGTCTTCTCATTTAAATTTGCTATAAATGAAAATGCTGCCAATCTTACATTCAGTATGGCTGCCACAGTGGCTAATTTGTCACGACAGAATATCTTCAACAGTTACAAAGAAGAAATGGTCTACTTGAACAGTTTCATGATCTAAATTTTATTTAGTGATAATAAAGATCATTGTTTTCAAATGACACATTTCTTTTACAGATGCAAAGGTCTGATTTTATTGGAAACTTACACAACCAAGACCAATGATCTTAACCTTCCAGACTTCCTCAGGATTGAGAAGGAGGTGACAGATGATCCACAATACTCCATGTTCAACTTGTCTCTGAAAGATGACTACAAGTCCAGTCTCAGCAACATCATCTCAGCCAATGAATTAATTGATTGATGGTGGGAAATTTTAGGCTACAGATATATATTTAAATGTGTGTGAATGATTTGAAATATGAAGTTAGACTAAGTTATTATCTTTCTCAAATACAACAGCATGGTGTAATTTATGTTTTTGTCCCTGCTATATTCTGTCTCAATTAGTTCAGAAGACAGGCATTGTATACACTGGATATAATTCGAGAAAATATACCTACAGTACGCCACAAATTCCTTGTGAAAAGTTAAGAAAAACTTCCATTAAAATGCAGTTATGGAGTACACTTTCTAAGTTGAAGTGAAGTTACTTATATAATTAGAGAATGATGTCAATAGTTAATAGCCCCTGCATGCATCTACTTGATGAAATATTAAAAACCCAGTATTTGTAAATATATTGGGGAGTAATTTTTAACTTAATTTTTTTTTATTTTAAATATTTTAAATCTGAGATAATTTAAGACATTTTTTTGATGACTGAAAAAAATAGGTTCATCAACATCAGGTTTGGTTTTGGTTCAATGTTTTACAGCACAGCAAGGCTTTGGAATTATATCACGTAAAGGCAAGTAAACTGCCTTGTCCAAGATGACACCATGGTAACCCATCACGCTGATTAAATGATAGGAATCAGACCCACACTCATCTAGTGCATGAACATCAAAAATAAGTTTTGTATAGTTGGCATTTTCCAGTTATTATCATTCAGTTCTCATTATAGCATAATAGTTCATTATCACTAATATTTCGTATTGATCTTATTGTCCTTTCAAAAATACAGTAGTGTGTAAGTGTAGAAAAACTTCTTAGTGTAATAAATGTGGAAAAACTTGTTCATGTATAAATGTCAGAAAACTTGGTAGTGTATAAATTAAGGAAAACTTTTGTATTGTATGATTAGAAAAACCTGGTAGTGTATAAATGCAGGAAAACTTGGTTGTGTATAAATGTAGGAAATCTTGATAGTGTATAAGTGAAGGAGAATTTGGTAGTTTTATAAACATAGGAAGACTTGGATGGATTGTCATAAATACCTAAACAGGTTGAAATAATTTGCATTAAATAATTTTATCAAAAACTTTTGTTAAATAAGTTAATAGGAACTGTTTTGAGTTAATAGAGTACCTGCATAATTATGTTCATGGAACATGTATCTGTTTGTGGTTCAGATCTGTCAGTAATCAGATGAATGAAGTTCAGATGTTCGGGATGTAGGGTATAGTTATATCTCTTGAAGATGTTTATTTGAAAACATTTCCATAAGAAGGAAAGCTTATGTATAATTGAAATAAGAATTTAAAAAACAGGTGTCACCAAATGGAGTTTCTTCTGGGAAGCTTACAAAAGGTGATGTTCTGCCTGAGACATATAGGTGTTTAAAATGTATATCTTTACCCATTATTAGAAAGAAAAAAAAATAAAGAAATGTTGAAATATTTTACTAAACCATTTTCAGAGTTCCTTACTTCAACTATCTTTAAAATCTTATTAAATCTTGTTTGCCCTAAACGGAAGTCAAATTGATAATAGGGTTTTTCACCAAAATAATCTTAAAATGTTGTCTAGTTGGACCTAAATGAATATGATGCCAATCTGACATCAATTATGGCCACCATGGTGTGTCATCTTGAACATGTTATTGGTCCTTCTTCAGAATGGGTAGTCAAACTGACACCAGGTTTTTACCAAAGGAACTGCTATGGTATCTAATTGGTCCTAAATTAAAATCATGCTAATATGGCCATCTTGAAAATCTTAATATCGCTACTCCTTTTGCATGAAAGGTCTTGTATATCAACATGGAGCTTTCACCAAATGACTTCTTGTGATGTCTGACTGGTCCTAAATGAAATGGTGCTGATCTTACATCCAGTATGGTCACCAGATGGTTTCAGCACACAGCAATTAAATAGAAGAAACATTCTTTTCTTGGATTCCTGGAAATTCTTTTCAGCTATTAGAGTGTCAGTTTCTTTAGGGTCATGTTTAATTTTTATGTGAGAATTTAAATAAATGTCTCTTTTTAAGTAATCATTTCAAATTACAATCCAAACTTTAGGATGTCATACCGAAAACTCCTATCTGTAGCTGTATTTTATAAAAGTAATAACGTTACATGTCATTTAAAAAATGCTCCAAACTTCAGAGCACATTTAGATTTCACCTTTATGTATGGTATCACATTTTGGGACAGGAGTGTATTTTGTTGAAAAATCTTGAGAAATCATTTCAAAACATGTTATATTTTAACTGTGTGGGTGAATTTATAACTTCAGTTAGCAAATTGATGTAGTTTACATCGATTCAGTCCATCTGTAATTGATAAGTAGCTTGCATGGCGTGGGAAGTATATGTGTATATAGATATGTAGTTATTTCCTCTAGCGCTTTGCTGTATGTGTTAATAGTTGATTGAAAAGCGTACATTTGCTGGTTAACCCACAAAAATTAGTCCAGTGGAGTTTTTACTCTTATAATTTTGTCATTTCAGGGACAAATCCAAGATTCTTCTGCAGAAGGGGTGGGGGGGGTGGAATTTTGAGGGGGGATGGCGTGGGAGTAGTTTTGTTTGCTTAGAATGACCAGTTTTCTCCATTTTTAATTAAATGTGCATTTTTTTTTAACTGGGAAGGAGATGTCACCTGAACTTCATAAATAAACCTCTTTATCTATGACTGTGTTCTCATAGATTTTTTATCCAAGAGAAAACTATTATGCATGAAAGTTGCAGTGCATTTTTTAAAAGGACTATTCAAGAAATTAATTTAAGGGGGTAGTGGGTTGGGTTCAGAAAGTACCTTTAAGATTCTACCACAATCCATCAAAATGGACTGGCCCTCATATAACATTTGGAACAGTCTTGATTACCCTTACCAACCATATTAAATTTAAGTGCCTTCCTTGAGCCCTCCTCTCTACTTTTAATTTTGGAACAACTCTGATACGAAGTATGGTTGAAAATTAGTTTTGGTTTATATTTGTTGCAACATAATTCCTGTAACAGGCAAGATTTCTTTATACTCACTTCTTGTCAACATGTTTCATTCATATTGAATATGTTTATGTTGAAATGGAAATATTTTGACAGCATGTGACTGGGTTTGTGGTAAATAAACAAAGCTATGTTCAAGAGACAGCATCTGCTGGGCCAGTGATCTGTCAATGGATGATTTCCAGATTTCTGAGAATTACTGTCCCAACTGATCCTTCTGTCTTATTTTCTTAATGACATTTCATTGTTTGTGATGTTCTTACCAAACTCTGCAGCTGATTGAATACATGTACTTCTAATGATTAACAAATGGTGGAAAGTAAGGGGTTTGCATCAGATGCAAACTTCATTATCTAAGTACATTTTTAATAAGACATATCATTACCCAGCTGCTGGTAGTGTGGGCATTATTTATTTGGTCCCATTTGTATGTACAGAATACATTTGTCCTGTCTGGGAGGCAGGTTAGCACAATTATGAAAAATTGACACGATAATATGACTAAAATTTAGTGAGGTTCTTTCATCCCATATGTAGATGATCTGATCCGATTTTTATAATGTTTATCTTGGCTTTGCTGGTAGCAGACTTCAAAATTTTAAAGCCATGGATCAATTTCTTAATTCTGTTCTACTTCAAAACTTAATATCATGCTTGTCTGTGGAGGAATCTAGGCCGATTGTATGCATACCCCATCCATCCATCTTCATTCATTCTGGGTGGGCTTGTTCTATTAATTCATTGTTTTTCATTTTATTTGTACTTTGCTTGCAGAGTTGAAATAATTCTCAGATATTTATATATTACAGAAAATCAGTTACAACAGTAAACATTACTTTTAGTCATCTTTGCCATTTTAGTTGTGTTTTTAATTCCGCCTTGATAGTGTTTTAGTTATATTTATGTGTTATGTATTAGCTACATATATTTTACATTCCCAATCCGGTTCTTTGTTGGTTCAACAAAATATTTTATTTTAATAAAAGAGCTTATGATGGATTTAAGGGTATCATTATACTTCAGTTTTCAGTTTACACACACACACACACACACACACACACACAAACACACACACACACACACACACACACTGCATATACATGCATTCTCAGGGAACTGGATGATTTGAAAAACAGAAAATCAGCCTAGTTATTCTCCAGATTATTTACAATAATAATTTACCATTCATGAATTATTTTGTCTCTTAAATATATGCATATGTGTTCAAGTAAGGAAAGGCATTATTTACATCATGCTAAAAATAGAAGTAAAATAATTTTTTAGATGTATAGCTGTGTATCTGTACTTTTTAATAACCCAGTTTGAGTAATAGCAATATGTCACCATGAGATGTCTGTTTTGTAATGTTACTGCTTGACTGTTTGTACAAATAAAATATGCTTCCCTCTATCAGCTTTTATGTTCCACCCACATTACCTAACACTATACAAGTTTATAGTTTAGTCCTGCATCTACAACATATCATGAATTTTCTTTTGTTTGCCATCTATTAAGAATAATTGATGGTAAACAAAATTAATGAAAATTCAGGTTCACAAGAATGATAAATAGTAATATGAATTTAAGCCCGCTTTTGCAAAACAGAATATTGTATAAACATTTTTGCCACTGTACTGGTCATAGAGCAGAGGTGCTTATGATATGGCCTGTTGTTTATTGTCTTTCCCTTAGCATATGTTTTGTTATTACTTCTCTTCCTAAACTACTTGGAGGATTGCCATGAAACTTTACACACAAATTCATCATGCTTCGACATCAAATATAACCATACAGTGAGTGAGTGGGTGGGTGGGTGTGATTTGGATTTTTAGTGTAGCTTTAACAGTCATGTTACTATGATGTCTGCAGTGTGGCAGTTTATAGTGATGTCTAGCACTGGGACATCATACCGCAGACACGTAGCATCATGTCCCACCCAGTCACATTCTCCTGACACCAGGCCTACCAGTCCTAACATTAACCTCTTAATACTGAGCGCCAAGCAAGAAAGCTGCTTTTACCATTTTTTTACAAGTCTTTTGTATGACTTGGCTGGGGTTCAAACCTATGACCTCCCACATCCGATGCATATGCTTTAACCACTTAAGCCACCGGAGCAGTCCACTACAGTGGTCATTTGAAAATGTTGTTGCTTGTTTTTTTGATAGGATCACAAGATGATAAACAGATGTGTGTTTAAAAAATATTAGAACCAGTTAATATTCTTATGTTTATCATCATGGCTTGGACATCCAGTATTGCTGCTACAGTGGCCAAGTACATGATGTCATGTTTTTGTATGCATGCCAAGTCAGTTCACAAATGCTACAGACCAACAGTTTACAGAGATACAGATTGCATTCTGGTGTTTTAAAACTGTTTGGTTAGGATGTCATTTTAGTCTTCATCAGTGTGAGAAATGCAGATATGGTATTGCCAGATCAAGATGAGAAACGTTTTACTAAACAAGTACATCATATCTTTGTAAGAGTAATATATACCAGGCATTGCCTTAAAGACAAAGTGCACTACCATGATAAGTAAGTATAGGGTAAGTACAGAGGTTATGTCCATTGAGATTGTAATATGAATTTCAGATGCCCAAACTACACCCAACTGTTGATTCAAATTTGTCCTTTGTTGACAGTCATCTGTTCAGCAAGATGCTTGTAAAGAAGAAATAATTGAAATGTGGTGGTATAAATCATACCCAACAAACATGACAAATACATTTCAAATGCATACAGCAAAGAAGCAGTAGATAGGTTCACGAAGGATGGTAGGGAAATAACAGTAAAAGAATGATAGGATTTGTAGATAGCTTCATGTTCACATGACAGTCACTAGAACAGCTGGCTAACAATTTAAATGATGACATTTTCATTAAGACGATGAAATATTTTTCAGATATATTACTTACATAATAAACCAGATGAATATATTAATAGTTTTGAAGCATTCAGTGAAACATCTGTACCACCCAAAGAAAACTTTTTTTTGAGGCTTGAGTCATTCAAACGTGTCTGATAACAAATACCAGTATTGTCATGATATGATATCATACTTGCAATTAACAATTGTGACCTTCATGACTACTACATACAGAAGGATACACTAATGTGTGATATTTTCAAGTTGAGAAATGGGTATGCAGCAAATTGTAAGCTTTACACTTCACACTATTACAGTACATAGTTTATGATATTGGGTGTAGAACTTTGACTATTGACATCATATGTTTATTATTGAGAGTTAAATCTGGGTTAGTGTTAGCATGATCCCATATGAGAATGCCAAAGTGGACAATAAATATTATAATGAAAAATGATTGAAAGATAAAATGTGATTGGGACTTGGAAGTGTCAAAGTCAAAAAGTGAAAGTCCATTCTACACTATACATTGTGTATCTAGAAATCAAGAGTTTGTATGCTTGTGCAGTTAGTATATACCAGTTAAAATCTTGGCCAAATGATGAACAGATTAGAAAGTTAGAGAATTTTTTTTAAGCATTCCCTATGTTATTGCCACTGGTGGATTTAGAGGTGGATGTGGTGTTGCTTTCACATTTACATGATCATTTCAAAAACTACCCCACCTGCTGTCCCCAAGAAATTAATTCCCAAAGAAAATGATTTATTTTTAGACTTGTAAAAGAAATTGATAAATGATTGCAAGAGTACATGACCAGTTGTATCCAAACCATTGTGTACATTGAAAAGGAAAACAATGTGAATATGATGTACATTGCATAACTTGCATGCAACTGAGTGAGATGTGGAAAATACACTCTACATTACATCATCTTTTCAATGAGTTGAACAGCATACCGGTCAGAGTTATGTGGCATAGGGTAAAAACCATTCCAAGAGGACTGACAAAGATGAACAGAATGTTTAAAGAAGAAACGAAATTGTGTTCAAGAATTTAGAATTTGATAAGAGCAAAGATTGTTTATTTAATCACAAGGAAAATTGGCAGGTATTGCATTTGTTAGGGTCACACAATCACATGATGCATATCACCCGAATAAACTTTGTATGTGTATTGCAACAAGCATTTCTCCTTCAAATATGTTCCCCAGTCACATTAATGTTAGGAATATAAATCCGACTACCGCCCAATTCCAGCCCTCCCGAAGACGAAAATTTGTCTTTTTTTGCACATAACATGTAGACAGGGGTACAGGTCCATTGGATCCGTATGGGATGGAATAAGACACTCCCACCCCCACGAGTCTCCCAACTATGGGTAAAATAGTGTGATGATAGCACATCATCACTGGGCGGAAGTCTTCCTCAATGAAGTCAACGGCCAGGGCAGAATGGCTCCAAGATGAGCTCAACGACCATGTGCTCAGGGCCAGGGCATGCCACATTATATCAGTGGATTTTGGCTGTGGTCATCCAGTCTGGAGAGGGATGGGTTCCGCCAGGCTGTATCTTGCCCTTGGCACACCGCATGAAGACAACAAACAATTCTTCCATACTGGATTGGTTGCAGCCTGGGTCAACAATGACCGCACCTTCCGCTGCACACCAGGATGGAAGTGACAAGTATGCTACTGGTGGCCCCACTACCAAGATCCATGGGAGAAACACCATCATCATCGGTACGTGGAACGTTAGAACACTGAGACCTGTGGGAAAATTGAAAGAACTTACACATGAGTTGGAGAGGTACAACTAGAACATTATTGGTCTCTGCAAAGTGTGCTGGAAAAACTTTGGCGAAATAACAACAGATGAAGGGCATAAGCTCTACTTCAGCGGAAGAGGGGACAAACACAGTCATGGCATTGGATTTCTTGTCCACAAGGGCATTGTGAACAGCATTATGGGTTGCTGCCCAGTCTCAAGCAGGCTCATTACCATCCACCTGAGGACGACTCCCTTCAACATCACAATCATACAGGCCTATGCACCCACATCTGACTATGATGACAACAAACTGGAGAATTTTTATAACCAACTGCAAGATGTCACTGACAGCTCACCCAGGAAGGACATCCTGTTTGTACAAGGAGACTGGAATGCAAAGGTGGGAGTTCATTCACAGACAAACTGGCAAAGCACCTGTGGACCCTTCTGCAATGCAGAAACAAATGAAAGAGGACTCAGGCTCTTGGAGTTTGCTGCCTACAACAATCTTGTGCTAGCCAACACATTCGGCCCTCACAAAGCATCTAGAAGATGGACCCGGCACAGTCCAGATGGACAACATCACAATCAGATTGACTACATCTTGGGGAAAGAACGATTCTGCACAGGGATGAATATTGCCAGAACACGAAGTTTTCCAGGAGCAGATATTGGAAGTGATCGTGATTTATTAATGACAACGTTTCGCCTCCACCTGAAAATGATCAAAAAGCCTAACCAACCAAGAATCAGATTTAACCTTGAAAAATTGAAAGATCCAAAAGTCACAGAAGCCTTCCAAGCAATGATAGGTGGTAAATTTGCACCTTTGATAACCCTGGACAGCCAAGATGCCAACCTAGAGCCCTTAACAACCACATTCAACACAGCTGTGACTAACACAGCTAGCGAGATCATTGGCAAATATCATTGAACAAAGAAACCTTGGGTCACGACAGTTGTCCTTGAACTATGTGGCAAAAGAAGAGAACTGAAAAAGGGAAAAAGAGATAATGAACGAGTTAGAAAATACAGAGAGATAAACAATATGATCAGGAAAAGCATGAAAAAGGCAAAGGAATCCTGGATAGAAAGACAATGCTGCAAAATCGAAGACAGCCTGAGTAGAAATGACAGCAAAATGGCATATCAGCTGGTGAAAGATCTCACAACCCATAAACAAGGGAAAACTACCACAATCCAAGACAAATCAGGAAAATTCCTCACAGAAGATCAAGAGATCCTCAAGCGATGGACATAATACTGCTCAGAATTGTACAATCATAAGACCCAAGGAGATCCAGTAGTACTAAATTGCCCTCAGGCAGAAGAAATTGATGACAACCCCATTCTTCATGAAGAAGTAGAAATTGCAGTCAGGTCACTAAGAAAGGAAAGTCAGCCGGCATTGACAACATACCAGCAGAGCTCATTCAAGCAGGAGGAGAAGAGATAGTCACAGTCCTAACAACAACCTGCAACAAGATATGGCAGACAGGAAAATGGCCCTCCACATGGACTCAATCCTTGGTCATCGTGCTCCCCAAGAAAGGAAACCTGCAGCTATGCCAAAACTACAGAACCATCAGTTTGATCAGTCACCCGAGCAATGTCATGCTAAAGATAATTCTCAACAAACTAAAGCCTCAAGCAGAGAAATTATTGCTGAAGAGCAGGCAGGCTTCCGAGCAGAAAGGTGCACCACAGAAGAAATCTTCAGTCTCAGACTTCTTTGCGAGAAATACCTTCAGCACCAGCAGAATCTATACCACGTCTTTATAGATTTCAAAAAGACCTTTGATAGGGTATGGCATGCAGCCTTATGGGCAACTATGAGGAAGTACAACATCAGCTCAAACCTGGTGCAGGTTGTTGAGCACCTCTATGACAAAGCCACCAGTGCTATCCTCATCAATGGCAGCAGATGAGATTGGTTTCGAACAACAGTTGGAGCCAGACAGGGATGTATAATGTCACCTACACTCTTCAACATTTTCCTGGAAAGGATCATGGAGGATGCCTTGCATGACCACAAGGGCACTGTCAGCATTGGAGGAAGAACAATCACAAACCTTCGCTTCGCAGATGATATTGATGGTTTAGCAGGAGATGAAAAAGAACTGGCTGACTTGGTTGAACGCCTCGACACAACCTCCACAGCATACGGTATGGAGATTAGCGCCGAAAAAACAAACTGATGACAAACAACACCAATGGCATCAGTGCAGAAATAAAGGTCAGTGGTCAGAAGCTTGAGTCACAAGCTTTAAGTACTTGGGATCAATTATCACAGACGAGGGCTCCAAACCAGAACTACTTTGCAGGATTGCCCAGACAACAGCAACAATAACAAGGTTGAGACCAATATGGAAAGATACCAACATTGCTTTTGGTTCCAAAATGAGGCAGATGCGCTCGATTGTCATATTCTCCACATCATTCTCTTACAGATGTAAACTATCTTCAAAGCGTCTCGTTTTCGGAGCGACTGTCATAAAAACAAGATCGTGCTCATCATGTCAAACAACTCGGTGGCAGTGACGAATCTCCTCAGGGCAATACCAGATCAACCTAACTCTGCAATTTTGTCTTGGAATTTCACCGTGGGTGCGCACAACGCAACATAGACATTCAGATCCGACTTATTTCCGGCAGACTCGATGTCTTGGACGATTCTCTATTAAGGAGAGAACAGAATCTCCATACAGAATGGTTCCTCCATCCGTCGGTCTTTCATCAGATTTACCAGCTACACGGGGGTGGTGTTTGATAATCGATCTTTTTGCAACCAGGTGGAATCACGAACTGCCCCCCTTTATTTCCCAAGTACTAGATTCCGATGCTTGGTCCATCGACGCTCTATCAGTTGGGATGGTCTGTGGGCCTTTGCCTACTCCCCAATAATCTTGATTCCAAAGATTATACAGAAATTGAGGGGCAGAAGTGAAAAACGATTCTGATGGTCCCTCTCCTCTGGGGCAAATTATGGATCAACGATTTTCTCGAGCAAGCGATAGATCTGTCCAGGAAGGTGCTGCTCATGCTGAATCTTCTCCAACAGTCACTGACCCACGTGTTCTATCCTTGCCCGGATCTTCTTTTCCTTCACGATTGACTCTTGTCAGATCAACCTTGTAGCAAAAAAACAATTCAAGGCTTCAGTTGTGGAAACAATTGCCCGAGCTAGAAGGCCGTCCACTTTACAGTTGTACGAAGGGAAGTGACGTGTTTTCAGTGATTGGTGCAAAGTCATAAACATCGTCCCTTTGCTTTCCTCTGTCCAACAAGTAGCTGACTTTTTTCTTTGGCTGTTCGAGGGGAAAGGGTCGGCTGTCAAGGACTACCGTTCTGTGATATCGGACACATTCCGTCATCATTTCAAGGGAAACTTAGCCATAGCAAAGACCTCGCTGATTTGTTGTCCAAATTTGGCTTACATAGGCCTAATCACTCAGTGTGTTTCCTAAGTAGAACAATTTCTGGGTTCTGACTTTGATGAATTCAAACAAGTTCGAGCCTTTAGCCAAAATCTCGATGAAGTTCTTTTCATACTAAACCCGTTTCCTCATAGCTTTAGCTCCGGCATGCAGAGTCGATGAATTACATGCCCTATCTGTTGACCTAATCTACCTTCAGTTTCGATCAGCAGTCCTTAGGTCGCAACCGGATTTTGTCGCCAAGAATAGGTTGCCTTCCGTAGGCAATCAGAAAGTCGTCATCCTCCATCTCTCCTGTATTGACACATCCTAACAGGCTTTCAAACAGGATCCAATACGTGCTCTCCGGCTTTACACAAGTCGACTGATCCAATTCGTGGAGCTCGAAGAAGCCACTTTCTCCCATTTAAGGAAGGCGGACATAACCCCTCAAGCCGTCCCATCGTGGCTGAAGTGGAGTACGGCATACTCTGACATCGCCAGGACCGAGTCGCCTCGTGACGATCTCTGCTTACTATATAAGACCAATGTCTGAGAGCCTTGTTTTTGACAGAAATATCTCTATAAAAGATATCGTCGAGGCAACCGGTTGTCATGCACAGTCAACATTCTCGAGTTTTTATGTTTGAGACTTGGCTCCTCAATGACAGCAGGTCTTGTATTCCTAACTTTAATGTGATCGGGTAAGCATTCTAGAAGCAACATAATTTACTATTTAAAAAATTGCTGTCTTATCTGATATCTTAAATACCTTAAGGTCATGTTAGCATCTTGAATTGAAAATGAATATCTAATCTCACCGAAAGATTGTTTATTTTATTTTGTTTAAAACTGTCTGCTGTCTCTGTTTAACAATGTTCCGCTCATCTTAAAACTATCTGCACCTGTAAGCGAGAAGGGGAGGTAATGGAAAAGAGTTATTGCCCTTTGTCTAAGACGAATTTTCGTCTCTTTGAGGGCTGGATTCCTAACGTTAACGTGATCGGGTAAGCATTCTAAATGAAATATGATTTACTATTTTTAAAAAATTTGCTGTCTTATCTGACTGCATAAATACCTTACGGTCATGTTAGCATCTTAAATTGAAAATAATATATAACCTCATCGAAAGATTGTTTGTTTTGTTTTGTTTAAAACTGTCTACTGTCTCTGATTTCATGTCGTCTAGAGTTAAGTGATTCTCTTCAAACGCCGTTTCCGTTGCCTTCTTATCCTTACAGTAAAAACTATCAGTTTCCAACCTCTCTCCTCCACCCCAGCCCTCATAAATATACGTTTTATAAAGCATTACCCCTAGTTCGTCAAAGATCAGGGTGAAGAGCTATGAAAATTTCAGTTGAAATAATGAAAAAGCTCATTGTCACGGGAGTAAGACAAGAAAATAACTTGGTGAGGCATTAGAAAGATTATATGTAATGGATTTCGTTGACGCATACAGCGTTACCTAGTATTTGTGGGGGGTTTTTAAACTCGACTAATAGTAACGGAAAATGGGTGCATCACATTGTAGGTCGTTCGCAGCGAGATACACCAATTTAATTATGTGCACGGGTACTTGACCCTTGGGTCTTGCACGTGTTTGGGGTTGTTGTTGTACATATAGGACGCGTGTACTAAATGCTGCCACAATGATCCCGAGATCTTGTCAGGTAGGACTGTCTACTTTATAGACAGTTTAAAGCCACTGTTTATCATAAGTTTCACCCTTCTTTCAGTCTAACTCAAGTTTTGGACGGAAGGAAATGATTTGGTGGAGAAAAAAAATATCTGAAATAATCAAGGTGCTAGGTATAAACGACATTAATATATTCAGTTTTGATACAAGAGGTGCCACTCCTTAATACAGTCAACGAAGTCGCTTGTAATTCCGTTCTTTTTCGGGAGTGCTTCAAAAGTAGTGATCTTATTCATTCGACCAATTCCGTTAGTGACTAATAACAACAATAATCGCACGTGGCGCACAAATTGATTCGAGAGGGAATGAAGAGGCAAGCCCGCATTTGTTAAGCGGATATGAAAAGATAAACTGTGCAATAGATGAAAATAAGACTGGTGATCAGCGCGGGGATACTTAGAAGGGTTTAACTTGGGCTGAAAACGATCCGACATAGCGTGGTGTTGGATTCTTATGTTTACAACGGTGACATCATCAAATTTTGTGTTGCAGCTTTCGAGATATCGGTTGACCCACGGATTTCGCCGATCAACATTGGATTAATTCGTACAAATGTGAAAAATGGCGTGGCTTCTCCGTTCGAGGGAGAAATTTCATTCTCATAATGTGATGAAATGTCGATATTTTCTGGTTTTTATGGAATCCAACGATATTTAGGACCAATATCTTTCAAGATTCAGTATAATTCAGACGATTTGGTGTATATGACTATTTTACTTTATAATTCTAAGTTCTATTTGTAATAGTATCCATACTTAGGAAGTCTCGTATGGCTGTATTAGTTCAGCTTTTATTCTTGGTATCTGGAATTCCGGTAAATTGTACCTTGTTTGGATTATGAAAAATAGTTTACTGTTTAACGTATATGTAATGAAGTTAAAGGTAGTGTGCATTTAAATCGATTTTGGTAATAATTATATGTGTGTGTATCTTGGATACTATTGATTGGGTGTATATATTCTATTATTATTGACGTTTATTCAACATAATATGCTAGACAGTTTTGGTTTAATTGTAGCTGGAAGTATGGAAGCGTAGCAAGCAAAACTGCAACGTGAATTGTAGCACAGCCTTGCAGATGGCAACAGTTCAACATTACTGGTAACAGCAGCATAGTTGTCAATATGGCAACGTGGTTGGCAACAGGGCAACATATTCAGCAACAAGCAAAGTTTTTGAAAACAGAGTAATACAGTGGCGTGACCGGAATGGAGACGGAGAAGCCAAGAGTTCGTTCAAAAAGGATGTGAATTTTGAACTATGTACTTAGAATCTTAACTGTGAATTTGGAATGTTGTCAATGCATATGGTTACATGAACCATGCGCATCTTTTATTAAAATCATGTTCGCGGTATGGTGAATACATAACTCGTTCGTTGTATTTGACAATATAATTTTGTATCGTTTGGTATTTTTATGTATTCATAGGAGGGCCTGGGTTCATCGTTTGTGTCCATGTCACGGTGCACAAGGCAATGCATTATTCGGGTATTCGTGGGTATTTTTTAAAACTATATTTCTATATCCATTTCATTGTTATATTAGCATTTATGGTGAGGGTTTTGACGTGACCCTCGTACTTCATTGTCATACTTTTTTTAATTTGCGTACATTGCGTTAGGTGTTTTCACTTAATCCACAGCCATTTGGTTTCTATCTTGTTACACTCGTGACGGCGCCCCCTTTCCTGGCGCTCGGGGTCAATTATTACCCCCACTTAGCGCTGCCACTGTCGTGAATACTTCTTTCAAGCCAAATGCAATGAATGTCATTGCAACAATTGATGACACTTACTTTGCTAACTTTATGATTCTTTGCTCATGGAAGAAATACCTAGTGACTTCTGAAAACTTGCTCGGATGGAAACCCTGAAAAGTAACCATATTTGATATATTGTATGGTTACAAAGGTATTTTCAATTGCCGAGTTGTAAAATATTTTCTGATCACGTTTATCTTTCTTTTTGTACGGAATCAAAACCCCCTTCAAGCTGATTGTAGGGGAATCAAGAGTGATGTTCCTTAAAGGTGCATTGGCCTGATCCTTAGAGGTGCATTCTCTCTCTCTCTCTCTCTCTCTCTCTCTCTCTCTCTGTTTGTTGGGAATGTTTACTTGTCCATAAGATACGAAATCTACATTTTGTGAGCATTTTTCCCCTTTTCTGTTGATTTGCAAGCGATCACGTTGTTGTACGTTTGACTAATTTAAGACCACAACCATGTACTTTGTTATCCCGAACGCACATCGAGTCAAACCAGATACAATTAATGCCAAGGAAGACGTGTCTTTTTTGTTGCTCATTAAAGCCCCAGTGCCACCGTTACGTGCAAAAAATCGTCTGTACTAAATCATCTGAATAATTCTAAAACCAAACATCGACGTTTCATCACATCATGAACCCTTTAATTTCTTCCTCGAACTGAGAAACCACTCCAATTTTCACTTGTGTACGAATTCATCCAATGTTGATCGGCGACATCCTTGGGTCAACCGATTTCAGTCGAAAGCTTGAACACAAGATTTGATGACTTCGCTGTTATAAACATAACAATCCAACACCACACTATGTCGGATCGTCTTCAGCCCAAGTTCGCCCTTCAAAGTATCCCCATGCCCTAGCTAATATCCAATATTCACTCGGGTCTTATTTTTATCTAATGCACACTTTTTCTTCTCAGATCCGCTTAAAATAAACGGGCATGCCTCTCTTCATTCCTTCTCGAATCAATTTGTGCGCCTTCGGCGAATATTGTTGGACTAGTCACTAACAGAATTAGTCGAATGTATCACATCACTACTTTTAGAGTTCTCTCGAAAAAGAAAGTAACTACGAGCTACTGCGTTGACTGATTTAAGTAGTGGCACCTCTTAATTCTAAAGTGAACAGTTGATCGTCGTTTAAACCTAACGTCTTGATTAATTCAAAGAATGATTTATATCAGATAGCTTTTTTTAACAATTTTTTTTTCCTTCATTCCAAAATTTAGTTACATTGGAAGAATGGTGAAATTTATGATGAACGGCGGCATTGGGGCTTTAAAGAAATACCTGGCTGCTTCTGTACTCAGTTATCCTGTGAAAAAATGTTTAGTAGACCCTTGGTACTCGGTTGTACCCTGTGAATAAACCAGCGGACCTTGTATACTCACCGATATCTTTTTCGTCGCCAAGTTCTTGGGAAAATAAAGATTGGCGTTAGTCTAAGGTGTATTTCCTGCAACGTATACGGTTTCACTCGATCGATCGATAAAATTAATCGACTCCATTTCTAAATTTGTTGAGAAATGCAGTGGTGTCATACTGCAAACAAATGTTTTACTTTTCCGTTTAAACGTATTATATTGTGATGCATGTCGAGAAATACATGAATAGCGGAACAAAGATTAACATTAAAAGAGATTGATTACATCGATAAAATAATAAATTAATGATCGTGGCGGATATTTGACAAGAGTACATACACCAACAAAAAATTAAAAGTATCAATAGCTAGGAATTAAACGTCTTGTCTTTTTTATGAATATGACTAATTATTCAATGAAGAATTGAAATTTAAGTACTCACGAATAATTTAAAGCGTTTCGTGTATTTATTATATAATTGGAATGCAGTAAAATCAGATGATCCATAGCAACAAAATATTTGTTGTTACTGGTATACAGAAATAATTTAGTCATTGAATCAATTTCCTCCATTGTTCCATATATAGTATTAGCTTTTAAATATGTAATGGTATGCATTTTCTATATCTTCACCATAAACACGATGGATTATCTCTCAAATGATTAGAATATAAATCTTTAAGTAAATCACTAGTTATTTCTAATTCTAGTATGCAGAATAGATCATTTCCTGTCACTACTAAGAAATAGGCAGGAACGTTTCAGGTCATGGCTTCTTTATACTTCTTGAGCCAGAATACTTTCAAGTTTTATTGAATCTTGGAATTATCTCAGTCATCTTTTACTGAATCACAGATTGTATCCAAAACACGGTTTTTTAATCGGTGATCCCAGACACGAATAGAAGACTCTAAACAATGAATTTTTAATTAGTTCGAGTCTAGTTTTAATTCAGACTAAATTATTACTGTTTCTAAGTTTGTACTTGTTTCTCTCACCAACCAGTGGTGGGGAGATGCCATATACAATTTAATGAAAGTAGCGCATTTGTGAAATCTTAGTCTACCTGCCAAGGTAGTTCAACCAGTTTGTTCATAAATCCTGCGACAATATACATGTCTATTAAGACAAGTCGCAATTTTCTCTGCTACAGATTGCAGTTTCTCTAGGTTAAGAGTCTTTAGCAGAACAGCCATCCCGTACAACATCAGCATATTCATGCAAAAGGTAGATACATCCTTTCTAATATTTTCACCCTAAATTTAAGTACTTTCAGGGCATTTATCATTTTCTTTTAGGTCGGCCGATATATTATTAACGTTTGGTCCAGTTGCGTGAACTGCCAATAGTTACGAGACATTTTTGGTAGTCAACAAAAGAGTTGGGGGTGTTTTTTTAATTTTAGTTCACGACAAACGAGCTCAAGCTTACACAAGAATCTTGCCTCAATTTGGCAGGAGTAAAGTCAACCAATCACTATTTGGACCAATTGGCAATGATTTGTAAACTCGTATTCAAGTTCATATTTATCATTTTATGAATATAACAGAGTATCGTTACACTCATGAGGTTGACACTGATATCAAGATACACTGTAAATGTTACCGGATCTAAAACGGAGCCCTGTGGTACATCAGCAACGACATTTTTGCTACTGTTTAGTAGTATATACAAACCCTGCCCGAGATCTATTTAAAGGTGGTCAAAAACAATCAGTACGAGAGGTATCAATGCCATAGCACGTTCATTTATTATTAGATCTTTGCCAAACACCATCAAATGCTTCAGAGACATCGCAAAAAAACAAACAAATGTCATCCTTATTGTCGATCCAAGTAATGTACTATAGTGCATATCTACGAGCTAAAATACTGTAGAATTGTTGTGAAGAAAATTTGATTGATATTTGAATATTTGACTATTTGAACGAATATAGTTACAAAGACGTTTAAAATAATTGTCCATCACTGTTCTATGATAATTCGATAATAAAACAGGTCTTTAATTTGAAGGATCACCAAAACTTCAGCTATTATTCAATTTCGTTACTTCTGCGTTTTTCCATAAGTTTGGAAAAAAATTTTTTAAAGAAAAGACTTGCTGAATAGGATACAAAGTGGAGTAACTATGGATGCTGTTTCAAACACATGGTAATTTATTTTATCTGCACCAGTGTTTTCCATTTCTTGGTCCTGATTACCACTTTTTGGTCCTGATTACCATTTCTTGGTCCTGATTACCACTTTTTGGTCCTGATTACCATTTCTTGGTCCTGATTACCACTTTTTGGTCCTGATTACCATTTCTTGGTCCTGATTACCACTGATTACCACTTTTTGGTCCTGATTACCACTTTTTATCACTTCAGCCTGTTTGGGGAATGTAATATTAAATTTGAAATCTCGTAGAAGGGCACATGAGTATAGTAGACAATGATCTCGTAGTATTAGAATGTCACATATTCTAAACATCTTTTAAACTCTATCAACTGCACTGCGACAGTTTCGATGTAATCTTATCTTCAATATTTCATTCATGAGACATTCCTCGATTCGCTTTCTTCGTCTTAACCAACGCAGGTAACCATAAATCTTCGTATGTCGAGAAAATTGTATAGCTATTTTAACTTTAAAGGGTTGTCGCATCTATATGATATCGTTATCTTTTTCGCTAGCATTCTATCCAGATTGTTTACCGCTGCATTGTTAGCATGTCTTTTAACATTCATATCCTATGACACAAATTACCGGGTACAATTATAATATTTGGAATGAGGATTGGTGTACAAACTTGCAAACTTTGTTCTATTCTGGCTAGTGATTGCATCATACAATGAATTGTTGGACTCAGGAATTGAACTTCTTGTACATAATGTCCTTGACCAAATTATTTATAATCTCAGTAACTTCTTGAAGATACTGTGTTATTATTTCACCCATCTAGTTATTTATTTTTACCAGGCAAAAGTCCGTTGGCCATCAGGAGACTATTGTGAATTCGGCAAAAGAAATTGGAATTATCAGTTTGAAAACTCTCCAAAATCAATTGTTGATAGAGAACCAAATATAAACCTCCATAGATTCTTCATAAACTTCCTGCATTCAATAGGAAGAGCAGAGCGTCATGTCGCATAGTAAATTGTGTTGATTTGTTTCTTGTTTCGCCAGACAGGTTTTTTTATGCAGCCAAAACGTTAGCCAACTGGCGTTGTCTCAGAGGGGGTACAGCTTGTTTCACAGCAACAACAACGTTCAGACTTAAAGTTCCGCTAACAGTGATGTTTGATCATAAACTCGCTATGCTAACAGTTTTGACAGCTAAAGTTCATGTTGAATGAATAATTTAAAAATTAATGATGAGTTTTGTAGTTTATTCATTTCCATTATTGATTATAGGCCACATATAAACTTTAACAGCTTTTGAAAAGCATGTTGTATGCAACTGTAAGAACCAATTTAAGCTCCACATGGTAAATTGTGCTTATGATGTGCTTTTGTTTCGCTAGACATTTTCTTATTTATGGCCGGGAAGTTTAACCCACTGAAGAAGAGACTTCAATTTGTGTTATAATATTTCTGGTATTGAGTGTTACATAGCACAGTTTTGCCGTTGTAAGATATTGTCATGCCGTCATACTTGGATTTAACCTTGTGTTTTGGCTGATTGCTCATTGTTAATTTCTGCTTCTTTTTCACTTTGTATTGAAGTAACCTTACGTTTTGACAAAAACGAACACGATTCTCCAAACAGCTACTACAGTGTCTCTCAAATAGTATATTGTGTTCTTTGAACTTATTATTTTTTATATTATTTTATGTATTGTTCCATTATATTGAATCTGTCGTTTTAACCGTTCGGCTTTGCTGGTTGAATTGCCTGTGAATGTTTAACAAATTGAATATCAAGTCAAACTATTTGAATCGTTTGTTCTTTCAGGCAGTATACTAGGCATTGTCCCAACCTTGTTTACAGTTTGTTTTTTTGTTTTTTGTTGTTTTTTTTATTGTTCACCTTCCATTTATTTTACAATGCCTTCTAAAAAGTTGACTAAACACTATTTAAAGATGTTGCAAATGTTAGTTGTAAGGTGGCTTACTATGTTACACAAAACTTACTTAAAAATAAGTTAAAAATCTAGTTGGGTAAATGGAAAGATCGAGTTCAAAACATGTTCAGAATGTGGCGAAAAGAACTCTGCTTTCACATAAAAAGCTATTGTATACCTTATAGTTTGAAGGAGTCAGAAAATAGACAAAGATGTCACATTGATGACAACTTTAGGATAATTCACAATGCAAGCAGAATTTTATGAGCATTCAGAGACAACGTCAAGTCAGACTTAATATTTTGAAGAGTACAATGACACGTTAATCATAGAAGAGATTTTTTACGGTATTGTTTAATCTATTTTCCCCCATAACTTAATTTCGTAGTAAGTTGCTACTCTCGTGATGGCATTTAAAGGCACTGCCGAATGAACAAGAAAGCATTTGTCAGTTGCTGTTCTCAACATTTGCTTCTTCACTTTCTTCTGCTGAAATTAGCACGCTTAAACGTTATCAAGTTATCACTGAATGCAGACATATGCTGTGTGTGTGTGTGTGTGTGTGTGTGTGTGTATATATATATATATATATATATATATATATATAAGATGCACTCTGAAATAAAACTTCACCTTCAACGTTAATAAATGTTGTGTATTAGTTTTTGGCCAGAATAGACAAACAACATGAGAGACATTACATTGAAAACAGGCAACCACTATACCTATTGTAAATGAAACCGAACATGTTGGACTTTCTGTTAGCCCAATATGAAATCTCTGACAAAAGTAGACAAGGCTTGTATTTAAGGCTGAAAATCGTTTTATTCTCTTGTAACGATCAGAACAAATGAAGTTAGAGTCAATCCTCTTACCTACATCAACTTGTATAAAACGACTGTGATACGATCAGCCGTTTATGGCTGTGAAGTTTGGTTGAAAATCAGATACAAGGACTATATAAAGCTGTATGTATTTCAGCATAATTATACCAAACTTTTACAAGAATTTCCTCAAATCACACGATCAGGAATGAGCGAATGTTTACTGGGGATATAAAGAATTGTATCGGAAATTTATAGAAGGAAACTAAACTTTTTTTTCGGTTAATTGTGCAATCTTCCAGAAAATGTAAAATCTAAAAGAAAATTTTTAATTAGAATATACCTATATCTTTCTAGAAAAGATATTACGGTACGAAAACGTTTTATTCTCAATTATGTAATATTTTACACAAATATAATATTTATGAAATTATTGAAAGTGTTTTTATTATCAAAATATTTCCAGGAAAAATACAATGGAAACAAATTATAAAACATGCTATTAATAAGTATGAAAACGAGCGCTTTATCAACTTGTGCCACACTGCCATGTCCAACAAAAATTCAAAATATTATACTTCTATGGCAAACTCCCAAAATAGCAAGAGAATTACAGTTAATTACATCTCTTGCAAACGTTCTTGTCGCTGTTCCAACTGATAGCATACAAGTTTGTAAGCACTGCATCTAGTATTACACAGATGTAATAATCCATGCATTTTTATTTGCTGTCAAAGCACTGTGCGACAAAGAGAAATATTTTGGAAACATAAATAATTTTGACATTTGTTCCTTCATAATATATCAGATGAGGACTTTATACAACATCTCCTGGGTAGGGAATTTCCCAAAATATAGGCTTAGACGAGTCCGAAATACTAAGAAATTGTATAATGTCTGTTTCAGTGTTCTCTGCAGCTGCAATACATGGATTCCATTCCTAATAGTAAGATCGCTTTTAAAATTATCAAGGTTTGAAAGACACGTGATCGTCGAAAACATGATAGTCGTATCTTCTTGTACGCTATTCATAACATAATATATTAAA
Organism: Megalonaias nervosa; assembly: GCA_016617855.1. NCBI lineage: Eukaryota > Metazoa > Mollusca > Bivalvia > Unionida > Unionidae > Megalonaias > Megalonaias nervosa. The sequence continues at coordinate 52,576 of JAECUM010007232.1, read as the reverse complement.
TATTACTTACTGCACACAATAATGTTATGTTCACTAATTAAGTATTGTGCTTCGCAGAAGTATGCTTTACTTTACAACAAATGTCATGAAAATGGGAATTCTCAAAGGGAAGCTGCGCTTCTAAGAGACTTCTCTCATTTTCATCTATGTTAATTATATATAACTAAGGCATTTTTTATATTACTTTTTCCTATGTTTGTTCCCATTTTCCTATGTTTGTATCACTATCTCTGAAAAGATGAAATAAAGACTGATGATAGATGAGCTCATGACCACTGGTAAGGCATTGTCCATTCTATCCTTTGATTGTTTACACGGTTACTATGGAAGCAACACCGTTAAGACAAGAGCCACCTTGGTCACAATTTTGATGGAGCATGCCCTAACAAGATTCATATCAAGTTTAATCAAAATTGACTCATCCGTTCCAATGAAGCTAAAATAGGTTTTCCACTTGGTTGCTAAAGAAACCACGCTGTTGCTAGGGGAGTCATGCCAAAGTTGCAATTTTGGTAGCGCATTTCCTAACATTCTTTCCGTGTTTGATTAAGAATGGCTCAGCCATTTTAGAGAAAATTTATAAAATAATTGTTCCTCCATCCGTGAGGGAAATCACACCGTTGCTAGGCGAGCCACCCAAGAATAAAATGTTTTTAGAGTATGTCTTAACAAACATTCCCATCGTGTTTGATTGAAACTGGCTCGGCCAATCTAAAGCAAAGGCTGACAATAGGTTTTCACCAGGCAGCAATTGAAGTCAAGCCATTGATAGGGGAGCCACCCTGGACACACTGGACACACGTTTAACGGAGAACGTCTCAAGAAACATTCCAACTAACTTTGATCAAAATTGATTTAGCCGCTCTAGAGAAGTAGTCAAAAATAAAACGTGACTATTTTAAATGGTGACATTAACAAAGTTTTGAAAATGCCGATTTTCTACAGTTATTATGGTATGATTGGTATGGAAATCTTTTACAGTGAAGACGACGGTATTTGTTATGATCGATTTGTTTCTATACTTTTCTCAAAGTTTAGACAAGATAATTGATCCACGTCTGCACTGAAAGACTTGAATCCATCAACGACTCACTTTGATTTACAATGAAACAGTGGCATCAGTTACTCTGTCAATAGGGCACAGTGTACTTTTCAAATACTTGCTCATCTATTTTTGGGAAAGGCACTTAGTTACCGCTTCCTCAGCATGACCTAGCCAATAATACGTTTTAAGCGCCGTAAAAAACAGCAACCCCGACCCATCCCAACCCCAACATCTCTCTCTCTCTCTCTCTCTCTCTCTCTCTCTCTCTCTCTCATTTCGGCGTTGTAGTTAAGGTTCTGGATGAGTAGTGACCTGAGAGTGTAGATTTTATTCATACAGTCCAAATTCAGGATTCAGATGGGGGTCAACAGGAGGCATGTGCTCCGCCGCTCCCCCTACCTCAGTCATGGTGGCCACCCTAGTTGTCGTGGATAAAATAAATAAATCGTATATAGGTCTCAACCTCTAATACTTAGCATAATAAAGCTATAATAGCCATACACTTATAAAGAATTAAGGACTGCTTTCGGGGTGTATTTGTAGATCTATAATGCCCCACTCCCATCTTAATTGCTCCGTTTCCACCCACCCCATCCCCGCCTTAATCCAGTCCTGCCCAGTTTTACTTTTAACTTCGTAATACTTCTGAGAAATTAACAAACATTACCATCACCACCCCAAAAAAGAATTTTAAAAGATGTTGCGTTTTGAAATCCCCACACCACACTTCCATTCAGAAGTATTACGAGGTCGTTTGATCAACTCGAGGTCAAATTTTAAATTAACATTTTCGTATACTTATTTCAAGTAATACCTCGCCTTTCTGATTACTCTATTAAGTGCTGTGGAAAATATGCACGTTTTCGAGAAATAAACACGGTACTATTCAAAATTGTCAACAATTTCGATATTACAACAGCTTAAACGAAGATATCAGGCGATAAAGGTCAGTGATGTATTTAGATGACAATAGAAATGTATGAGACATGAGACTCATGACCAAAAAATGTACCAAAATTGACAGCAGAACGGGGAGATATATGGTTGGTTTTCGACGGCACTTTCATCACGTTATTGCCTATTTCATGCAAAGTAAGGGGGGGGGGAGCTAAGTTTGTTTTCGAAGACACAGTGAAGCAGCTGATACCGGCTGATCTGGGCGGGTATCAAACCCGTGACCCTTGGATTATGAACCAAAGTGAGTTTCCGCGGCATTCTTGAAAGGGTACAAGGATGATTAAAACATTTTTATTTTACTTATTAATGTGTAGACCATAGATAACCGTAAAGGATTCAAATGAAAAAGTCAAGTCTGGTCAGCTCTATTTAGCCATGTTCTATTGCTAATTCAAAATCATCAGTATCGAATGTGTGTGTGTGTGAGAGAGAGAGAGAGATTGACAGAGACAGAAACAGAGAGAGAGACAGAGACAGAGAGAGAGTTTGGCTATAAATGCATCGCTTATGAAATGCGGCCATATTACAATGTCACATAGACTAAAATTATACTCATTAAACTACAATAAGGAGAAAAATACTATAAATAAAGTTGTTCTTAAACTCTCGAATAAAAAGAATGAAAAACTTTATTTGATCTAGTTTCCTTAAATTTGTATATTATTTGTAATGATATTGAGAAACGAGCATACTTTGTTCACTTTTCATTTTCGGAGGATTTGCTGAACTGAATGCGTCGTGTGTTTCGCAGTTCAAACAAGTCTATACCGTCTAGTCGCTTTTAAGTTGAAAGCAACAAAAAAGTGATCCTGATCTACCGCAGCATAATGTGCCTGCAGATCAGTGTCTGTATTGTTTGATCTACTGATTACTCCTGACAAACTGCACAGACCCAGATCTGCCGGCGCATTATGTGACGGCAGATCTGGGTCTGTGCAAGTTTGCAGTTGAACTCGTCTTATAAGAGTGTAGACGGTATATATCACGTGTCAGGCTAATGTATAGACGTAACAGAGAATCTCATCATTGTGGTTGGAATACTTTACATTCCGATCACTATTTTTTTTTATTACTTAAGTGCATAAAAAGTGATTTAAGTGACTCAGAGACTTCAACCCGTCATCAAATATGTGTTGCTTTCTTCGTGGAATGATGGAAAAGCAGATTGATATGATACAAGAAGGCAATCGATCCTTTCGATGTGCGTGTTATTCAAGATTACAGCATTCATCAAGACAGTCCTACACAAGTATTGTACTTAAGTTCAGCTTTTGCAAAATTATAAAAATGACAATATGTAAACTACAGTAAATAAAATGTGTAGAATTATTTTGGGAAATGATTTATGAAAAAAATCACGACCAAACAAATAAGAAAACCTTTAGAACCACCAATAAAAGTAAATGTTTCTGACTCAAATATCTCCGACGGTCAGACCTATACAGACACTCATTGGCTAGGAGATTGTAATCAATCCAGTTCATTTATTTTACAGGTTCAGCTGTCTCACCTACTGTTGAAACATGGTTATCTCTTTTCTCACAATGGCAACTACGGGAGTGTTAATGTGAAAGTATCGTTTTCAAATCTTTACAAGTATGATACGCGAGTCAGAGGGCGGGATTGAAGTTGGGGGGGGGGGGTATGATTCATGGGATGCATGTTAACACCGACGCAGGTGAGATGCAGGTTTTCTCAGAAAGCTTATTTGTTAATCCACTTGTAGTTTTGACTAATATAATAAATGTGTTAAAGTCAGTGAGACTCAGCTATTGTTGGTGGAAGGTTTTCAATTAGGACAGATCGATTTACTTATTGATTCTATTAAAGGCAGAATGGATCTTTTAAATTACAATAGTCAGTTAACGAGATTTAATAATTATATTGACTAAACATACACTGCATGCCGTCAGTCATTCCATTCAGTTGACACACTTTCCTTGAGAAACTGGAGACGTGTTTTTTTTAATTATTGTTGTTATTTTGCGGGGGGGGGGGTCCGTTAGGCATTATTTGGTGTTCTGACGTTTAATTATATGTTGCTGTGTCATGTACTAATTAATACTACCAGAAGAATGCTGAAAGAAATGGATCGTCATCGAGATAAACCAACCAAGGGCGTGAAGATCGAACGATCTTTTCATTTGGACATGCTACAAAATGTATAACCTGCCACTGTATGTCTCATGTGTTGTCGGACGGGTAAATGTTGAATGATTAACGATAATACAATAACGCTTTCCCAATAGTCATTTTATGCCTTCATTTAAGTGGTCTTGTAATGAGTCATCTTAACGAAAAGTACTTGAAACCCAAAAATAACATTCAGAATAAATGTGTGTGTGTGTGTATGTATGTATGTATGTATGTATGTATGTATGTATATATATATATATATATATATATATATATATATATATATATATAATGAAAAACGAGACATTAAAGAAACATCGCAATGTCTCTTTAATAGGGAGTTTAAGACGAATGACAGCACAAACCAACTAAAAGCAAGCGAAATGATGTCTCTAAAGCCTTACATACATATTGGACACTTCCAAAGATCGTTTTTTCTTTATCAATAAGGGTTGTCTCTGGATACGTTCGCATTCCTCACAAAGTAAATCATATAGTGTTAAGATTTAGATAAATTCAAATAAATTGGTTTTTGCTTGTTTATTTTTATTTTTGTGTAGTTATTTTGTAATTTGTGAGTGAAAAATATAAAAAAAATTAAGATTTTTTTTTTATTTGAACAAATTACATTCCTTCAATAGGTATTTAATGAACATTTCAATACGAATCCACAATTTCACGTATTTCACAATATCCATATATCCTTAATTGTCGCTCAATATCATTCCAGTATACCTGTCTTTCTATAAAATGTTGCTGGACAGACTACCATGATCTGTTGTCAGAAGACGACGTTTGTATTGAATGTTTTTGTTGTTTTTTTTACAAATATATAACTGAAAACAAAAATTATTGTATAACCATCTGTAAATAATACAGTGTAGATGGTGTCTCGATCAAGGAACGTATAAATATGTGAGAAAGTGGTAATTTTACAACTTGAGTCGAACACAGGGCCTCTTGCAAAACAACGGAGATATCAGAAAGTAAAAACTAAAGAATGTCAAACGAAGGTTTACAGTATAATAACCCGTAAGATACTCTATATTACAAAAAATACACGTACATCTTGAAGCAAATAAAAAAAAAGTAGTATGCGAAGGAAACTGGAGACTGAAAAGGCAAATTGATAATAATAATAATAATAATAATAATAAAATCACTATCCTGAAACTGTAAGCGAAACTAACGAATAAGTGGGTATTGTAAAAATATTTATTTTGTTATTTGCATGAACCTAATCCCTTCTAAACTGAAACAGATATATTCTTCCATGGAATGATCAAAACTTGGCTCAATAATTCAACCCGAACAAAAATTTCAAACGCATACCATGATTTTGGTTCAGATGGGAATATCTAACGAATATAATAAATTAATCTTGTAAGGAAGTTAATTCGAAGAGTTACACAGTCAGTTACAGAATATTAATTTGCCCAAATATATATTCCTTCCTTTGAATTACCATTAGGTAGATTGAATGAAACCATCTATCGAATCCGCATTCTTACTCTCTATCTTGAACAATGCGAAATTTTAAAAATAAATACAATACAACTCACATGGAGCAAAGACAAGAAGAAACACTTATGTGGGTAGTGTTTTATTATTCTAGGTCCATGAAGTACTCAGTATTAAAAATGTAGCCGACATTGGAAATGTGAACAGGTGGTGGTTTTAACTCACTTCTTACTTCATAATTAATACACATGTTCACATTGTAGTAATGGTACTGTAGTGGTGGGGGAGGGATGAGGAGATCTTGTCCAGAAAGTATGATTTCTTGGGTGAAGCTGTCTTATTGCAAATTACAAGTGACTCCTACATCAAATACAGTCTTATTCAAATAGCCATACAGCCGCGTGTTTACATCACCTTGGAAACCGTGGTTATTTAGGACTAGTTTGCCCAGAAATACAGATTTTGCAATATAATTTTCAAATATTAAACAATGTATGTATGTATGTATGTATGTATGTATGTATGTACTGGGATATATTTTTTAATTGACTCTAGTCGCTGTCGATCTAGTTTAGCTGTGTGAGATTCCATTATTGATATAATAATGATTTAATTAAGCCACACCCACACAGCAGCAGAGAGGGCGACGACAAAAATTGAGTGTCCGACGGATAAACAAACACGCCAAAAGAAAAGGAAAACACAAATGTCAAGAATAAAGTAACAAAAATGAGCTAACCCAAATAAAAAAGTTTCGGGTCTGTTAGAAGCTTCGGTTTGACGTTACTGACCTTGTATTTTCATTTTTGTAGTAAGCTTTATTTTTCAGCGAAATCTCTAATTGTAAAGTTGTAGGATTCGTCCTCCCTGCTGCTGCTTAGGGCGTATTAAAGCAAGTGTTCCGACCACCTTCTCAGTTTTCCAGAATTTCCAAGTTCCTGAACCAGATCACTATGCTTTTCCATGTTTCATATGAGCATCTTGAGGTCTCTCTGGTGCTACTATGTCTATGAACGTAAACTGGGTTCCTCTCTTTGTCATCCGGTACTATGTCTACCATTCTGTGCTGCATCCTGTGGTCAGTCTGGGTGTTGAAATCCCTGTGGGATTTCGCCTTGCCGTTCTCAACCACTTTCCCTGCCTTGTGATCGTAAGAGTTGTATGTGCGCTTAAGTACAAATTTCTTGGAGAGCTGCCAGTGTAGGGCTCGAGTTACCCTGTCGCGCCTATTTTTCAACTCAGACTGCACTAGCCTGCTGCACTCACTGATCATGTAATCGGTTGTCTCATCCTTCCTCCTGCATGCTTTATGCAAAGGTGAGACCTTATGGTTTTTATCAGTTTCACCTTGTTGACCATGAATGTCGGGTACTGTGATGTTATTGCCAATCCTTTTATTTCGTTCTTTATTTCTCTCAGTCGGAGCTAGCACTAATATTAGTACCCCTACTTCGTGGACGGGATAATAACATAAGTCTATGTGTATCAACGTAGCAGCCGGGTGTGAGTCACACCCAGCGCTTTTTCAGCCTACTGGCATAAATTTTGAATATGTTCCTTGTATATTATCAAAGAAATTTAATAGCCCTCTTAGTTGATACCAGAATTGCTGCATATCATTGAAGAAATACCTGTAAATTTTCGTTTACCTTCTTTATCCTATATTTTCCTTTGGATTGTCCGCCATATTAGTTCAACTGATAACTGCTTTCTTTTTTTTTTTCGTGTGCCATAATAAGACATCGCTGCCTTATTTGGAAATGTAAACAGAAGATAATAAATATTGTATGCATTGAATGATGTATCGCAGAATATCCAAATATGGCATAGCAAGCCTCACTTGGAAAGCGAATTACCGCGATAATCTCTTTTTATCTGTCATGGTGGACAAAGTATATTAGCGTAAACACACCAATATAATTTACCTGATATATGCTTAATAACTTTATCATTGGCCAAATTTCCTGAAAAACATAACTTTAATTAGGTAGTAGATTGTAACTACAGTCATCTTTTCGTTCTTGACAATATTTTTATTTGCTCCATTTAATATAAACGATCAGATCGTAGCCTCAGCCAAGCTGGAGCCACCTCCAAGTGTCTTCACTAGCCTGTTGATTATTTTACCGCTGGAAATTGTTAACGAATTGTTTCTGTCTCTGTTCTGATGTCCTCTGTGCGTTTCTTCTGCTGGTAATCGTTAGCTGTGTACCCATGTCATCTAATTCACATTGGAGATGCCCAGCCAGGAGACTGCCCAAGCAGCTATTGTTTCAGCTGTATTAACAGCTTGTTTAGTAGTTTTGTACACATTGCTTTTTACACTTGGAACGGACTCATTTATGAATTTACTATTCATATTTTCATAATGCGCATTGCCCGCCTCAAGATGTATGTATTTTGTAGCAGCAGATAAATGATCTCAATGGCGTTCTTTCAGAGATAATACCCTCCATCAACAGGCAATCGTTTCTGTTCGGTATCAAGGACAATTTTTATGCACAAATTTAATACTGCATCCACCTGCCTAATATAAAATGTCATTTAAAAATACACAAGTGAGGTCAAAGTTTTAGAGACATGTATGAAAACAAAGAAGAAGAATATTATTCACTTGACCTGAAAAGTCAATAGCAGTTCATAGCAAAAGAAATTTATGTACCCCAACCCCAAATTTATACCTGCATTTTTCACGCCCGAAGGTCATTTTTGACACCATGTGTTGCTCACAGTGCAAATACAAGCCCTCTCCCTAGGTAATAATTCTTCCAGACATTGTGTACGAAACAGCTTGATGTAATTCAAAATAGTTGACATGCATGCCGTTATTGAAATATTCTACTTGCCTTGAATCCACATGTCTACTGTTGTGGGTCACTAGCATTTCTTCTTGGATGACTATTGGTGTTTAACTGTCTACATCCTGTAAAGTAATTATGGGAGGTGTACATGCCTCGTATCAATTTAAACGACAACACAAGCCAGAAACACCTTATTCACAAAGATATCCATATCCTAATTATTAAACAATAATATCTGAAAAAGTTACATCATAACCTTAAGCTAAGAAATCTGACAGGAGCCAATTTACGAAACTATCCCACGACACCTATGTATAAAACGGAAGAAAAAAAAAACGAAAAAAAAAAACACCTACCTACCCCAACAAACAGCTCATTTAGCATTTAACACAAAGTGACTAACTCGGGCGGGTCGAAATCTGACCCCTCACCGATTCCGTGCAAATATTCTTATGACGTATGCGCGCTCCTCCACTCATAACTTGCACAACCATAAAGACATCCACACCGTTTCCCACGTGGAAAAAATGTACGTACTGTAGTTACTAAAATTATTACGGGGAGTTAGTTGTGTGCGTCCCGCAAAGGCTAGTTTGCCGTGCAGATTTGTGGGCTTTCACTATGCTAGCTTGCTGCACTGACAATTGCCATTGCTCTAGCATATTCTGTACGATGATGAGATACTATGTACACGGAATCACCGACATAATTTAGCGTACATTGCATTTCATAACTTCAATATTTTATATTTCTTCCAGTATTATAATTTATCGAATGAAATCTTTAAGTTCAAATATGAAATGTTAGAGTAGAATATACGCAAGTAAGAACGTGCAATATTACAATAAACAGATAGAATCACTCACGTGCAATATCAGACAATATACAGATAGAATCACTCACGTGCAATATCAGAAGACAAGAAACAGCAGTATTGAAGTAAGACACTAAACAAATTCAGTCAGATGTATTGTCAGTAGTAGAGATTCAGCTTACATGTACCTCGAACACAAATAGAAAATAAAAAAATATATTAATATAAATTACAATGTACACAATATACTACTAGAAACTTTATACGTATATGTGGATGCGATTTCCTTACATAAGTTTCACTTTGTTTGACAACAACTATCTGGCTTTTATTTATCATTAGCAGTCTTTCTGTTTCTCTCTTACACTGTCCAATAAAAAGCCATTTTCACGTACCTTCAATGACCTGTTCTTCTGTTGTTTTTGTTTTTTTGTATAAATTGTCCTTGAATCGCTTTTGCACCACACTCATGCTGTAAATTTCTGCCTTATACGTTGGTACTCATTTGGTCCTTCTGTGGTGACATTTCTTTATGGAAAGTATGTCCCTTCTTCGATGGAACATTGAGGTTATCTTCTCACCACGATTCCAAAGAAAGTTTGACTTGAAACGTGTCGTCACATCGAGGGAGTTTGGAATAGGATGATAAATTATTGCGGGATGCAGGCTGTGTCAGGGTTCTTTACTACCTGTAACGAAGAGAAGAGAGCTCTGGACTGCAGACACAGTTACGCTTTATTAAATCAAAACATCATTCTATAGATAATCTTACAAATGAAACAAACATAAATTATTCTACTTAAAGATTACCAACTTCATAGTTCCATATTTGAAATGTCTATATAAAATTCTGTAAATAATTTAGCAAAATCATTCCATTCAAAACGTAGCAAAAATATTCTAGAGATTTAGCAGGTAACGATATTTATGAATAATACTCAGATCATTGTTAATGAAGAATTCAAATCATCAAATAACATTAAAAGTGTAAAAGATTACATTTTTTTTGTACAAAATTATCGTAGGCCATGAAATTGCCAACGAAAAACTTTTACAATAACAAAATTAATGTTACAAAAATAAAGAACGACAAGATAACAATTAGGAATCAATTTCTGTAATTACTGCATTTTTCTTATATCTATCTATCTATCTATCTATCTATCTATCTATCTATCTATCTATCTATCTATCTATCTAAAAGAGAATTGCAGTTATTTAGAATTTCATAAATAAAATTTAAATGACAACTACAATCAATGCTTTTAGACACTTTGTTCATCTTGCCAATAGAGCATAAGGGGAAAAGAATGTGAAATGTACAAAGAAGAAAATGGCAAAATCTTGAATTTACCAAGAATAAGATATTATCATACATGTAATTGAGAGAAGAGAACTCTCGGGATTCATGACACAATTAGGCATCCCGAGAGCCACTTATATAGTTGCCCGTCCGGAATATTGCCGATCTTTGCCGAAAAAAAGACATAGCAAAGGGATGACTAGCGGAACCCTTGGTAACCAAACAAGATGTCATTAATTAGCATCTTCCTAAGTCTTAGAAATATGCACTTTATCATGCGACATGATTTGTACTTCTCTTTACGTTACATATTGGATGTTATGTGTATATTCAATAAATGAAAACAGATGAAAGTCGATTGACTGATTTTCTTTACGCTAAACAATTTTCAGTATCCCTGGCTAATATTGAGAACAGAAGAGAGAAGGGGGATCTAACTTATCTCCATGCTAACAATTAGTATCTGTTACTAATCGACCTAAAGAAAGTCCATATATAAATCTACTTTATAAAAAATGTAGCAAATTCAATCGTAACGCTTCGTTGCTTTTTGAGAATGACTTTTTGTTTCATCAAGACTAGAAATTCTTCTTCATCCTGCCTAATAAATGTGCACGGTATCATCTTTACTGCCTGAGGAAAACGCGCTAATCAAACATCTTTCTTCGATTTTCTTTGAAAGGTTTAATGCATCTCCATTCGCTCTTAGATAAGGTGCACCCTTGATAGACTTTTTCTGTCCATTTATTGGAATTCATTTTGGTCCTGTCCACGATGCAGGATGTATACCTGATGACTGATAATAATAATATAATACTTTTATAATACTTTCCTCGCCTTATGCATATATTCTGCCTCTACTTGTGTAACTATTATTATTATTATTATTATTATTATTATTATTATTATTATTATTATTATTAATGTCATCATTATGATCATTATTATTATTATTATTATTATTATTATTATTATTATTATCATCGTCATTCATATTGTTATTATTATTATTATTATTATTATTATTATTATTATTATTATTATTATTATTTAAATAAAAAAAAAACAACTTATATGTAATCATTAAGGTGCTACAGCCTGTATTTATAATTTTTCGTACGTGTTTTTCTATGACAATCTGTCGTACGCTTTATGGATTCGAAGTTTTATTGATTAGAAACAAAAATATAATTAATTACAGAGAAAAAGAATCACACCTACGTAAACAATTAAGGGGTGTAGCTTCTGTTTGTCCTGTCATTTATATTTGTCTCTTTTGTACGTAACATCTACCTCAGGATGTTAAACTCTCAGCCCTGGTATGATAGATTAACACACTTGTCAATGAGGTGCGTTTGATTGATATATCCTAATGGACGAATCATGATAGGTGGATAAGTGGACGAGTTATATACCTGTGCACTCATTTTGATGTGGCCATTTCCATACAAACAAACTTTCGAACACCTGGGGATCTAAATCAGAATGAGGATTAACTTGTTGTTTATGCTCTTTCTTTCGTTCATAGGTAAGTAGAATTTTGTCGTGTTACCTTCACGGTTTGTTAAATAACGGAAGCCATGTTAATCATCTCTGTTCTTTCTTTTTTCATTAAGATCAGCATCCTCCTCCAATATATATATATATATGTATGTATGTATGTGTGTGTGTGTGTGTGTGTGTGTGTGTGTGTGTGTGTGTGTGTGTGTGAGTGTGTGTGTGTTTTAGAGGTAAAGGAAGATATGGAGATGCATGAGTGTATAAATATCCTTTCTTTTCTACTGAAAGATCTAAAATGTCGAGTTATTTTTATGTTGAAAATATTTGGCCCTTACTATTCGGGTCATATATTGATATACACTCTATACCCTGAGGCAGTAGGGAAAAATCTAAGACCAGATATACCTAGACACATATGTATCATATTTTACGACTTAGTAAGTAATACATTAATAGGTTACTTTAATTAGCTGGATGACCGAGATTTTGGAAATGAAAGTGAGATGAATTAGCGCAACTCCTTGCATGATGCCAACAATGTTTACTAAGTAAACTCCCTTCCCATGTCTAGACTAAACTATAAAGATTCCATTAAATTAGAGAGTATATTCCTAAATAACAAACTTTTGGCTCATATTTCAGTGGATGATAAATTGTGAAGTATTTCATACATTTTAGAGTGTACTGATTCCTCGGTTTTGAATCATCTGCTGCACGGGTGTCAGAAAGGCTAATTTGATAAACGACATTTTTCCCTGTCTTCATTGAGGCAGTCAGTCAGCTTATTGGTCTAAGACAGTTCAAACAAATATTTGCAGAGATTTTAATCTTTATAAGTCTATTTTAAACATACCATAATAGAAATTAGGTTCGTGTTTGTCATGAGAAGAAACAATATTTATATTTGTAAAGGTTTATCAGTATTATCATCGACATCACATCTTCGCTATCACTGTCGTCATAATTATTATTATTGTTATTATTATTAGTAGTAGTAGCTGTGGTAGTAGTAGTAGTATATTAGTAGTAGTACTAGTAGTATTTGTATTGTGGTTGTTGTTGTTGTTATTATTATTATTAATAGTAGTAGTAGTAGTAGTAGTAGTAGTTGTAGTAGTTGTAGTAGTAGTAGTAGTAGTAGTATCCCGCTATGGAATATTACTTTTGTTTTTATTATGTCATCGAGCTTAACTTTTCTTATTATCCAGTTGGAGAAAATTATTCATATGTAAACAATTCAAATCCCCAATCTACTCCATCCCATCTAGTAGTTTGTTTGGATCCATCATCCTTCCCTGTCAATATCGATCAAGTGATCGATCTTTATCTACACGACTGTCATCGATTACAGTCCGATCGTGATTCAGAATCAATTCATAACAATTATTTTTATAGACAAAAATGCATTACACGTCACGGTTGTAAAATAAAATAAAATTATCTTGAAAGCAACTGATTACAAAACAAAAATGATTAAAATTAGAAACTGGAAATGAGATGTATTTTTGACACGCAATGCAAATAGTTTTAGCAGTGAATCTTCATAACTTAAAACCAAAATCCATATTTTGTGTTTTAATGACGGATTTTATTTTTGGAAGAATGCACTTCTATTAAAAAGGAGCAGTTCTGTTCAAGCCAGATATTTTAAAACATTTATTACATTAGGATCCCCTTCCGTTTCTGTTACTTTTGAAAACTGTCGCGATGTTATTTATTGCAGATATAGCTCTCGAAGCCATTGCATAGATTTTCATTGACGTAAGACATTCCAATACTAAATATAGAATTTAGAAAGCGTCAAATACCGGTAATGGTTGTTAAGCTGTTGCGTGATCCACTTCGTTCGATTTAATGCATTCATGTGTCACGTTGATAGACAGGGACTATTATACATCCAAACCATTTAAAATCTTTGAGCAGTTTAAAAACTCTGAAGACGAAGTTTATCAGGAACTCTTATTTATGCATTTAAAATGTTCCATATTGAACAACATAAAACAAAAATAAAAAGAAGAAAGTCAGGAGATTTCTTTACCGAGATCAGTTTATAACTTGAAGAGTAGTATGTTTGCATGTGGGCCCTACCAAACCTCAGCAACTTCGTTCTAGTTCTTTATATATGTTGTTACGAAATCAGACAAATATAAAACATCACTCACAAATGTACACATCCTTCTATGTTGGATCTTAGATAGATGAATAAATTAACTACGTATTCTATCGTTGTTTAATTTTAATTTTTTTTTATTTTGTCTAAACGTAGTGCAATCATCTGATGAAAGACAAGAAGAAAAAAAAAACCAAGAAAAATATGAATTTTACAAGTTTCATCTTGTTTTGCAGGCGATGTCTTCTCGCAAAGAGGCCCGATGAGTGAGTATTTGTCTTTAATTAATCTTTGTGATTCACGTGTCGCGAAGTTCGTCTATTCAATGTCATTTATACTCTGTGTAAGCCCTCACCCTACCATGGTCCCATTTTTCAGCTATTTTCTGTCTTATCAAAACATTCTTTCAGATGTGTGTTTGAAGGAAAAAAAAAGGTTTGCAAACGAATCTCTTTCCCATTATTTTTCTGCTAGAACCTTGCAGCATGTCCAGTAGTAAAGCTAACAAATGAAGCAATTTGCGAAAATCGGAGTTGAAAAACCGGCTTCATTGTTCATCGAATGTGGCATTCTCTTAGAGTGAGAGATAAGGTGGTTTTGTAGCTGCACTTTTGCAAGTACCGCTGTTGACCATGCTACGTAAGACTACAGCTGAAACGAACATCCCAACACTCGAATTCGAACATTTTTATTACAGCTGAAACGAATATCCGAACACTCGAATTCAAACATTTTTATGCAAATAGTCATAAAGAAATTTTTGTTTATTAGAATATTTGTTTATATATCTAACAAGTTTGGTAGGATTTTGTAAAATACATAAACAGGGCGAAATGTAAACCATGCTACATTGAATTAGTTTACAAGGAAATAACTTA
The DNA here is from genome assembly GCA_016617855.1 of Megalonaias nervosa. NCBI lineage: Eukaryota > Metazoa > Mollusca > Bivalvia > Unionida > Unionidae > Megalonaias > Megalonaias nervosa. The sequence continues at coordinate 37,571 of JAECUM010007232.1, read as the reverse complement.
AAACCTAAATCACGTGAAGTAAAACTCTTTTTCACAAGGTAATCATAACATGCAAGTTCGGAATGATCAAATTGCTCTCATCGTCGCCATTTTTATTTATACTCTTGAAAAGATCACGTTTAATACTTCAAATTTATGAAGTACATGATGCAAAATAGAGGTCATAATAAGGTCACCATAGCAAAGTCAACATAACAAAGTCAACAGAGTCTTTACGTGTCCATCAACCAGCGTTTCAAAAAGTTTGTCGAATATTCGTACCGTTAGAAACAGTTGTCGTCAATTAAGCAAACCAATAATACAGCTTACCGTGGAAAGTTAACTAAAATATATTTCCGCATTCGATATTCCATTTAAGTTTTGAAGTCATAACTCGGCTTTGGAATTATCAAAAAATCTAACAGTCTTTTTCTTTATTTTATTAAATGTCAATAGTGCAGTTGTCAGGTTCATATCAGTAAGATGTATATTGGACACATGACATAAGTTTCGGAACAGATCCATTTATGTTGCAGGGATCAAGATTTTCCTATCTCAATAAAGTTTGCTAGTTTCTGTTTTTGTTATGCTTTAGTACAAAGTCAATGCTATCAACATATACTTTAGTCTGAGCATGGATTTATTCCAGAGTTTTTCCACCCTGTGTCTTTTTGACAATTTCCTAATTGCTATTTTCTGGGAATCCATCTATTCCATGAAACAAAATCATCTACTCCCAAACCTGGTTGGAGTAAGGAACTAAGTTTCTGGAATATGATCATGGTACAGGTTACATAATTATGTTTCCAGAAGAAACAAAATCCATCTCACGCTTAGTTACAATGGACATCTGAGATGAAGTCAATACTTGTGTGCGTGTGTTCGAATTTATATAATTATTAGTAATCGAGAATGAATATGCGTTTCTTATGGCTTGGCAGAAACTGCTATTGTCCGAGTTGGGCATTGTATAGTAGTTGGTCAATAAATCAATTCCGTCGGACATATCTGTCAATCACCAGTAAGACAAATTCCAGAGAACAGTAATCAACATATCCAAATTTAATTAAGTAAGTTGGCCATCCGATTTTAATGAGAGCAAAACACTTTCCAGATAAATTATTGAGATCGTGCATATATTTAATTGAACATGAAATAAAGTTTTTGCCCTTCTTTACCGCCCTACTTCAACACCTTGAATGTTTGGTTGAAACGATTCGTTTTGTTTACATCACATTCATGGGCCACCGCACAAAGGGGCGAGGGGGGGGGGAGAGGCACTTTTCTAAATTTATGTTGTCCTACATCCGCAAAACTTAATAACTGACCATTACATGTTTGTTTTTCCCCACTACATGTTTGCCCTTCCCCCGAAAATAATTCTGCGGGCGACCTTGATCACATCGACATATGGGAATTATTTTATCATCCAATGGCACAAGTAGTACCATACTGAACCTACAAACATTCTGTATCAATGCGAACTGGACGACTTTGAAAGTTTAAATATGTATTATCAAAACATAATCTAAATAAACTTTATTTAACATGCATTCGACTAATACTGGAATACGCATCTGAAATTTTGTCTTCCTATACTAAATCAGATTACCAAAATATTGAACAATTACAGCTGCTTGATGTAACCAAAACAGTTTTTGGATTACCAACATTTTTTTTTAGCAAGGAAACACTTTATTTATTAACTGGATAGCTTACTCTAGCAGAAAGTTGAGACATAAAAATTATCTCTGCACTTTCATGAAATTATAAAAAATCTGTCTCGAGATTATTTAACTGATTTACCTTGTTTGCGAGATACGGTGCCTTATAATCTGAGAAACTCGAACAATAACAATGAAGAACCTTGTTAACAACAAATCGTATATACCAAAACTTATAAACTCATGGAACGATCTGCTACAATCCACACGAAACTGTCCATCTATCAACAAGAAAGAAATCACCGTTGGTAAAATTTCATCTCCAATTTATTTAGCATTTCGTAATAAGATAGCTTCTGTGTTATAGCCACAAATACAGTTAGCTTAATTATTTACATTTAATCATATCGCCAATCCTTCCTCTTCTTGTGGAGTTCCAATAGAATACGACCATAATTTTCTTTTTGACGCAAAAAAACGAGATTTATCGCAGATTATCAGTAACTTGTGTTAATACTTTTTCTGATAGTTTTGTTTGGCAACGAACTTGACACAGCAGAAAAGTAACATTTTGCTTCAAAAGGAAAAGCCGAAATTTATTATTAACACAAAAGGATACACAAACATATGCTTACTTTTTTGTTCCATTGTAACAAAAGTTAAATTTATGTACCAGACCACACCAAACACAACCCCTCCACTCTTATCATTACACCCCATCCCCATTCATCATATGCACGTACGTCACCTTTCTTGGCTTATTAAAGAAATGTTGCCTACATGCTCGTTAATGAATTAATTGTGTTAATAATCTAGATGAACTTGTGAATTGAAAAGCTTGTTTCCAATTCTTTTGCCCCATATTCACACACTTCCAATCTTCATGACAATAAAATGTGTGTAAACAAAAGCACAAAAACACTAAAGGAATGTTTATGGTTATAATAAGCTAATGATAACATGGAAAATAACAGACATTTATTTGAAATTTTAGTTTGAATCCTAAATGAAGCAATGTATTCAAAACCCCTGCAATGTCAATTTAATCAGATTTAGATGAATTAGTTCATAGTGTTTTCAATGGGACTTTGATGGAGGGGGTTAAAATTCCCAACAATTTATAAAAGAAAGAGAATGGGTCTTATCTCTTTATTAAAATCGAATCATATTCGAATACTTTATATTCAACGAATATTTCGAATACGAAAATTTGGTATTTGTTTCAAGTCTACTTAAGACAATTTTTGTTTGCCAAAAATATGGCATGCAAATAAGGCGATGGCATGGAAGTTAAACTCGAGATATATTAGATTTTAGAAGCAATTTTCGATGTGGCAAGCTAGTCGCCACTGCTAAAGCAACTCGTCCACACCAGTAACTATTTTCAGTACAACGGTAAGAGCCCATACATATAGATAACATTCAAAAAATATGTCGCTGAATAGTAATAGTAAAGTGACTCCGGGAAGACAGTCATCATCGTAACAGTGTCCCCCCTCCCCCATTTAACTTGTCCAGGTGTTTTTGGATTATAATGCCGATAGGCAGGGCGTAATGAATCACACCTTGTCCTAGGTCGAATGTCCATCTAAACGGGTCATCCTTGTCAAAACTGTCAAGTCGACCATTTTTAATCGCAATTTGTGTGTCACCACGATCCTTCTGTTAAGTTCACGTATTCTCCGTATAAGCCGTCTCGCGCTAGTATGTTATCATCTTCAGTTATTTTCTATCTTGCGGAAACACAAAATTTCAGATGTTCTCTGGATTATTTTCAAAGGGCTATCGACAGACCTTATTCCGGATTAAACTTTAGCTATATGGATATAGATGCGCAACGCACAGTTAAAAATAAACACATAAAATCATATATCAAATTAATTTCAATTTATATTATTAGTATAATAAATAGGCAGGAATTCTATAATCTTTTGTTTAATCCGATATGTAGATGACATTGTCATTCAGTAACCACGTAAATCCCTCTGAATTATTCATTTTTTTCTGCATCATGGCAAAATTGCAGACACCGCACTCTACTTGATTGACCTTCGTTGTAAACGGAAATATCAATTTGCTGGTCTACAAGAGCGTTGACCTTTATAGTTTAGCGAAAAATACTAAAACACCCAACTTTTATCATTGGTGTCTGAACAAGTTTGAGTCAATCAAGGATGCCTGTTTGAATATCTCGGACTTAAAAAATGACTGAACGGTTGGGCTATTTGGTTATATTTCACTTTCTTTCATCCGTATTTGACATGAAGTGTCAGTTTCATGGCCACATTATTTAATATCCTTTTCATTATCTTAGCTGTGTCCACTCTACGTATGTGTTACACACCTGTCCCTGACTGACCATATATCATGGGAACTATGTTACCAGATGGAGATGCCCTATTCTGTACTACTGACAATAATTTGTTTGTGGTGACCAAACATTTGTAGTTTGACGCGAAATAATTATTTTAATTTTTTTTTGAACAAAGAAGAAGGATACGAAGTCGTTACATTATTGCTGATTAGATATCTAATTGATTGGTTAAGTGGAAAATATTAGCTCCATTTTGCTCTGAGAGAAATATACCGTTAAAGCAGTTCTTTCTTTCTTTCTTTTTTTCTTTCTTTCTTTCGTTCTTCCTTTTAGAGGCACCAAACTGCGCAATTTCTCCACGCATAATAAAATTCGAGAAATTAGTTTGCATGGTCATGTCTATTGTCAAATATTTAATTTCTGGAAAAGTATATTAAGAACAATATCATTTCGTGGAAGCAATCTTCGTGAAAATTATGAACAAATAAGTAGCACACGAAAAACGGTGTTCACAGAGGACACTATAAATCCTGTGACTGACGGGTTTGCACAGCGTGGTACATACCGTCATTATGAAAATATTAATTGTTTGTACAGTGGTACTCTCTTTACAATGTCTTTCAATAATGTATATCGTATCATTATGTCTCCTGCACCTAGTGTGTGCGTGAATGCGTGCGTGTTGTGTGTTGCGTGTGTGTTCAGTTGGTACGTTATGGCCATAGGTCCGTCCATCATCGACCATTGTCCGTCGTGCGCCACCAGCTATTATCCTCCTGTTCTCCATCATGGCAACTTCAAGTGACCTTTATACATCAAGGGTCCTCGCATGACGAATATTTGATCTACAGAAGATTCTGAGCCTCGGGTAATTTTGGTAACAACAACAACAGCAACAACACTACTACTACTACTACTACTACTACTACTAATAATAATAATAATAATAATAATGGGGCCCCGAGTGGCCGAGTGGTCTAAAGCGCTGTCCGTTACGGATCACTGCCATCTCACCTCTGTCTGCGTTGGTTCGAGTCTAAGATTCGGCGAATGTGGATATGTGAGAAAGCTTGCCAGTAGCTTCTCGTGGGTCGGTGGTTCTTTCCGCGGATTTCCCGGTTTCTTCCTCCGCCATTAATACTGGCCGCCATGTATAGCCTATCGTGTGCTGAAAAATGGCGTTAAGCCCCACAACAACAACAACAACTACTACTACTACTACTACTAATAATAATAATAATAAAGAATTTGCAATTTAGCCACTTTTAAGAATCGCTAACCAAGTTTTACACAATTCGAGCAAATTATATTAAAATTAAAACAGATTCAGAGCGATTAAAACTGGTATCAAATATGATCTATGTTCTAGAATACAACCAATAAAGAATTGTCTGCAACCAAAACTACTCCTACTTCTGGTTTTGGTATAACCAACTTAAATTGGCATTTCAAGTATCACCACAGGCATTTAGTAAAACTCGAATGTGAAAAGAAATAGCGTTTCACTTTAAAAATAATAAAAATGGTAATTTTAAACAGTCAAAGGTGTAATAAATCCAAAATCACTTAAAAATGTACAGTGTGGTGTACATTGTCTTGCCCTACTTTTAGTTGAATATTGATCCCTAAGTAAGGTCAGTAGTGAATGGGGGCACTTGAGGGTCTACGGACTTTCATGTAAAAAAGGGACCCGGCACTATAGGGTCTATGGGACTTTATCATGGGTGGGCTACTCTAGGGTCAATGGGAATTGAACAGAGGGAATGTTTAGCGACAATGGATTGGGCCTGTCTAGGGTCAATAGGAATTGGAGAAGGGTGACGTCACGGTACTGGACACTGGCAACAATCGAGCAGAACAGTGTGGCAAGGGGCTGACCTGAATACGGGCTACTCTAGGGGCAAATAGAGACAGAGATATAGAGACGTGGTTAGAGACATCGACATATACATAAACATACCTAGATTTATGAACATAAATCTATCACACAAAAATCGACTAAAAGTTTTTTTAGGCAAGAGAGAATAAATATCTTTTCGAGGTAATGGAGTGGTCCTAAAAAGGGTCTTTAAACTTTCTTCTATTTTATCTCCTGTCTTCTTCTCATCCACTAACTTCTCATCTTCTCCATCACATTTTTCGTCTTCTTCTTCTTCCTTTTCTCCTCCTTCTTCTCCTTCCTTTTTCTTTTCCTCCTCTTGTTTCCTCTTTTCGTTTTCTTCTTCTTTTTCAATCTTATCATTCCATCTTTTCATCTGTTCTTTTTCCTCTTGGTCCTCCTTTTCCTCTTTTTCCTCCTTGATTATGTCTCTTAATCGTTCCTTGGCCTTTTTTAAATTATTAATCTCCATTTTTACTCGGTGGGGGTTATTATAACCATCTTCCAATCTAACCAGCATCTCTTCCACCATTCCCTGATCGTCCACCACCTCTTGCAACTTCATTATCATCTCCATATACTTAGAAGCCATTTTTGTTATTCAGTGTTGAAAGGCGCGATTGACTTGACTTGACTTGACGATTTAATTAACGTCGCTTTCGCCCATTCGGGCATGCGCGACGGTTTAATGCCTGCACAGCAGGCTGTTTAATTGTTCGTGAGGGAAGGAATCAGAGCCACTTCCCCCACGCATTTCTTCACTCAGAGAGTGCTGTTTAATTATAGCTGGCAGGTTGTGGTACTAATAATACCGTAACAACCTATAATTTGGCCCTCATGAGTGGAAGTAGACCATTCACGCACTCATGTTTTAAGTCTGTATCTACTGGACAGAGTAAGAGTAAATGAGTGGGGTTTGACCCAGCACACATTCATTTGGTAGGTAATTACTGACTTTCAGTAAAATTTGGATTAATGCGTGCACCGCACGCTTGGCGCGATTGATGAACGCTCCGATTTCTATCCCTAAAGCACGGACGTGAAGGAAAATATCCCCTCACACCAACTACCCATATCGCATACCAAACAATCCACAGTGATGAGAGTACTAACCTAAAATAATTTTTTATACAAAACAACACACTAATACTAGCAAAACCACTACACTTTCTTTCAATACATAGTGGAGAAGGGAAGTTTTATTTACAAAACGCACCATTACCTACAATCACATCAGCAAAGGAGTTGGTGTTTAGAGTCAGACTACTTCACATTCACACAAAACAAACATTCTTGAGTGTAGGGACAAGGGGTTTGTTAAGGGAAAAAAGACACACACACACACACAAACATACGCGTGCACATATACACACATACACACACAAACACTATTATTTTGTGCAGGGACAAGGGTTTTTTTGTTAAGGAAAAAACGTACGCACGCACACATATACACACAAACACACACACACACACACGCGCAAACGTACGCGCGCTCACATACACACATAATTATATGAATGGCAACTTGATCAGTCTTTCATTTCTAGAGATCTGGTTAGCCCTGAGAATGGTGACACCTCCCAGGCCGGGCACCACAGACACATTCCGACTCCAATCTTGTTCCCAATTTATGTGTGTGGTTGAGAGTACGGAGGCAGCTTGAGCAGCTTCACTATCCCATTCCATCGTTTGAGGGATAGTGAAGACTTGTTCTTGCCTCCTTCTTCTATTCTGCACCCGTGGATGTTGTGGTCGCTGAGGCCCCCATAATTGTCTCTACCTCTCCAGTTCTTCTTCCCAATTTTTTGTCTGGGGAACCACAGGTCTTGGTGGTGATCGTATTGGTGGCAGTGGTGTTTGGCGTTGTGGAGGTGTCCTCACCATGGGATTCACCTCACAACTTGCTCTAAGGATGAGGTGAGGCAGGATTGTACTCTTCTCTTCCTGTTTCTTCTCCTCCTCCTCATCTTCAAATCTGGCTTTCTCCTGGATAGCTGCCATAGCCAGCTCATCCAGGAGTCGCCTGGCATACTCCAGGTACATCTGAAGATCCAACAGTTTGTTGATTCAGCTCATTTTTGAATATTGACTAGTCAACGATGGGTAGCCAGACCTACGAACGGTACGCTTTCATATGCCTGAAGCACGGACGTGAAGGAAAACACCCCCTTACACAAAAACTAACAATACCCACTCCACCATCAATAACATGGAACGCGTGAACCTCAAAGAAACACTCAAGTTCACTTTTTTCCTTCAAACACACTTTATTATCACTCATACATATAAAAAAACACACACTATCTTACAAGTCAGCGAAACGAAGTATTTATAGGCACACTTCAATCTTTTACTCACAAACACAGGCACACTATGTTACAAACCAGATAAACGAAGTGTTTATAGGCACACTTCTATTTTTTAATCTACCAACACACAAAGACAGACAAATATTTTGGCAAATGAGTAGTATGTCATTTCTAGATTGTTTGGGGTATCCCTGAAAAGGGCTGTTTTTTAGGGATTATGGCAATCTCTTATTGTATAAGATTACGTCTGGCTGCAGGCTTTCCCAAAGGAAAGAGAGAACTCTTTCGTGTCCACGCGGCAGTCCACAAAACCTCTGTCTGGATCCTGCTGTTGTTGCTGCTTTTCCTGTTCTCTCTGCTGTTTCTGAAGTCTATACTTCTCGGTCCACTCTTCTTGCTTCTTCTTGATTTCATCTCTGAAAACCTCTTCTATCAGGTCTTGGGCCACTTTCAGAATCCTGACATTCTCTATCTCATCAGGCTTGTGTATCAGGTTTTGCCTGACACGATGTAAATTCACGCGGGCTTCGTTCAGCTTTGTAAGTCTTGAAGGCATCTTCATAGGTTGTCGCATTAACGATGGATGGTCAGACTGGAGACCGCTCCGTTTTATATGGCTCAAGCGCGGACGCGATAGAAAACATCCCTACGGTTTTGAGGTAGGAACTCTATAGCTTATCTCATGGTGAGGGATAGAGAGAGAAGTCAAAGAGCATAGATCGTGAAAATAAAATTATTTTTTTTAAAACAAACCACCAACACTTTTTTCAAAAGATAACATTTTTTTTCAACCAACAATTAGCCAACACATAATATAACAATTCATTCAATATCAAACAACACATTTTTGACAAGGTCGACAACGTTGTGAAGTCAAGTTAGACTTCCACTGATGGAGGTCATTTGGCCATTGATTATACTACGTTTCCTAGCTAAAGACAAGAGATATCTATAATGGTCACAAAACCATCGATCTACTTTTTCATCATTTCTAGAAGAGTCATGATCAAAATAAGTCACTAAATGTTCTAAGGGATATCCATGACCTGCGTTGATAAAGAAATACACACAATATGGTCCACACACCATGGAATCTGTGCCTTGTAATTTCATATTATTGAATCGTGTCTTCTGGGCATTTCTTCTCATAAAGTCGATGATGTCGTCTTCCAAAGGCGGTAATCCATACGAATCAAAATACTCCACACAGGAATCGTGGGGAAAGTAGACGGCTACCCAGTGGGTTCCTGAGAGATGACTGTCGTCCGTGTTGATGACATAAGCTTGATGGTCTTTAGGTTTGCGATGAGGAAGTTCATTTTTAGCGCACACGACAGGATTCCAAGAAGCGGTGTACCAACTGTTTTTCAAAAGATAATAAAGTTCCCAGGTATCCATTTTTTTCTTGTTTCACAGGTCATAATAAGTCATCAATACAATCCAGACATTTTGCTTGAAAATCTCTGTCAAATAAACGGTTCTTGGCTTTGTCTCCGTACTCTGTGGAAAAAGCACTTCGATGCGACGGATCTCTAGAGCAGTCAATTCAGAGGAGGAATGGTCACGCAAAGCTTTATACCACTGATGCAACACTGCTTCTTCCGAAATGAGACCCCAAGCGTCATCCAGATACTCGTCCAATTTTTCTTCTTGATTCATCATCAGACATTTATCGTGTTGAATTTGGCTGGGATAATCTTTTTGACATCCATAACAATCTTTCTAGATCAATGCCGTAATTTTATCCGACAGGTGCATAGCAAAACAGGAAACTAAATAGTTTTCTTGTTCTGGTCATCTGGACATCGCCATGGTCTCCTCGTCTTTTGTCTTTTTCTGTGGGTTTCAAGATATCCTCCCACTCCATTTCCAAAGAGTCTCCACCATTCAAAGAGGGATAAGAGTCTTCCATAACTTCTAATAGTCTTAAATCACTTCTCTCAAACTGTTGATTTCTATCCTATTGTCGAATTCAGCATACAAGATGACGTTCACCGTCTCGGGTAGAGCTGTAGCAAACTGAAGTTCCAAACCAAACTGACCGGATTTTATAGGGTGGAAATGTCCCTCGTCGCTGCCTTGATCTGGAGTGAAATCAAAGGCCCACAAAGCGTAACCTCCTATATAATCGTCGTACGAAATACTGTGACTGATGTTGGTCCCTAGCTGTCCGGTAGCTTCGTACAGGGACAAGTACGACCTCAAGTAATTCTTCTTGTCAAAGTCAGGTTCGAAGGGTCTGGTCCACAAGGTCTTGCCATCTCCATTGACTTCAAACTTGGACACGTTGTAATGCTCAAACTCGAAAGGATTTTGATCGGGAACTCATTTGAGGGCTGCATTGCTAACGATGCCAATTATTAAACGTTTAGGTAACTGTCCTTGGAATAGATGATCTCCGATCTTTGATCGCAGTTCAGCGGCAATGGTGAAAGTTTTCACTTCCATTGGTCGAATAGGATACTTGGCGGTCGTTCTGCTCAAAGTATGACTGATGTCGTTTCCCCCTTTAGGTAACAATTCCATGCAGCGCACGTAGAATCTATTTTCTTCGATGACTGTTTTGTAATTGGCAGCATCAGCCATCAAATGGAAAGGGGTACTGTTGAGATTCAGTCTTAGGAGGACATTCACTCCGTTCAGCAAATACTTCTCTTATAACCACATGTCCAAATGCAAACGATCCATCAATTCTAAACTCTGTCCATCCTTGATTTTGTTTCGTCGGTCGTTAAATCCCACATTGTGGTTTGGTTCTTTATCTGTACATATCGGTGTCTTTAAATTTGCCTACCGTGTCAGGTTTCCATACCACGCACGCTTCGTAAGGGTAAGTATCCATGTTGCTACTGACCAGTTTGTTTTTAAAGTACAAATCCACTTCACTGAAGAAGGAATGCATGAAATTTTTGAAGGGAGCTACTTCCTCATTACCGCTTATAGAATTTCCAGTCGGATCGAGAACTTTCAGGTGCAAGTAACTGCTATTCAGATCGATGTAATCTTCAGACTGTCCTTTGATTTCAAATTCGATGGGGGGGGGGACTGAGGTCGTCAAAGAGGGGATGAGGTGAAATTCTACCCATTGGGATTCTTGCATCGTCATCATAGTAGGTGGCATGGTAAATAGATCCAGTTCCGACTTGGAACATTCGCAAGGCTTTCGGTGCATCATTTTTTCTCTCTGTTATTTAATAATCAAAACCGTCTAATTCTTGGACGGTTCTTTTTTTCTTGGTCTTTCTAGCTCTGGGTGTGTGAAGTCCTCTGGAGGGGTGTCTTCGTCATCTCTTTTTGCCTTATCCTTGCTGTGGCGTCAGGGAAACAGGAATGTCTAACATGGCAGCGTCCAGGGCATTTATAGGAGTTTCTAGTCGGCCCAAAATGTCTTTTCCAGTTTGAAGCAAGACATTATTGCCTGCTCTTAAGAAAGCTTCTTTGGGATTTTATTTGTCGATGATGACATTTTGGAAAAATCTTTTGCCTTGCGTCAAAGTTATTGGTAATGGGTGGCATGTTGTTATCCTTGACTATCTTGAGATCTCCGCCCAAAATGTCAAACAATTCAGGACAAAATATAATAGACAACGTTTTGGCATCCGAAAATTTCATCATCAGGCGACGAGCCACTTTATGGTACTCGATCGTGACACTTCGTTTCGTTTTGTCCACGGCTTTGCCAAACAGCGCATTGAATTTGGAAGCAATCGTGTCCACCAGATGTTGACCGCTAAAATGATAACCTGCGAAAATTTTCATCAGTGAGATGTACCGTGGAGTATCTGGGGACACTTGTCGTTTCATAGAGGCATCTACAGTTTCGTTTTCATTCAAGTTTTGTTGCACTTGGTCGTTCAGAACTTCAGCCTCAAAAGTGTTTTGATTTTCAGTGATGTTTTGATTTGTGTAGGGTGAATCATTTCGACCAAAGCCACTTCCCAATGGGCTTCATGATCCAATTAGATGGCCTGAGGTAATTTGGCCGTGAAACACCACAAAGTATTGTGGAGATACACATCCATGGAACTGTCACAGGGTAAAGTTAAGTAAACTTGGTTATTCATAATTCCAGAGTTCTGTTGTCCGAGGGGTCACTGGAGGTCAGAGGAGTGTCAAAAAGAGGATTCTTGTTGTTGTCATTGTGACTGTTGGGAGGGTAACTGACGTTGGGCGCAAGACACCCGTTGTTACCGTTAGAGTATTTCAGTGAAGGATTGGGAAGAAGGCAACTGATACAATTGCTCAGTAAAATGGTCCAGAATTGTTTGTCTCCTTCCTTGTTGCAAACTCAAATTGGCAATGGCAGCATCGATAAAACAATACACACCAAAGACTTGGCAGAAAAAGACGATTTGCGTTTTAGGCAAACGTTCTCCACACCACACCCACTGTGGTGGTTGAGGCTGTGTTGAAGGGCATGATGGTCACTTCTTTTTATAGTCGGTGACTTGCGAAACGTCGATCCAAGAGTCACAACGGATATCCTTTCCATTGTACTTTCACTTCTTTGACACGTCGTTTTTCCACTTTACGGGTTCTTTGATCGATAATACTTTCGATATCGTACACTTCGTCTTCTTTTCTGGTCACGCGTTGAAACTCGGGCAAGTAAAAAGTCCTTTTAACACTTCCCCGTTCATGTCTTCAAATTTATGGACGGTTGGATGACGGCCACGCACCCGTCCAGTGACACGAAACAATTCTGTGGTCCAGTTGAGTAAGTAACCTTTGTCGAAAGTGCGTTTGTTTTGCCACTGCGCACCCAGTCTACCATGGTCAACACCACCTTTCTTGGGGACAGCCACAGTTGGGGACGTACCAAACAGGCGCTCAAAGACGGTCACTTCGTTGTCGGGAGTCACTTCTTGGGGGGCACATCCGATGCTCCTGTGGTAAGATTGGTTGTACGCTTTGACCAGGCGCGGTAAAACGTCGATGTACTTGACAGTGTGTTGATGCGTAAAATATTTCCACGTGCGTTTTTTCAAGGTGCGTTGAAAATGTTTCACGATGCTGTCTTTGGTTTCTGGATTCTCGATGCTGAAAAAATGAATTCTTCTTGGAAAGCTTGGTTCAGAAATTCGGTGCCTTTGTCGGTTTGCCATCGAAGAGGGTGACGACCACTTTGTTTCAACACCAGTTTTAGGGCTCGCATTAACTCAGTGCTCCATTTGGAAGGCAATGGCACGACCCAGGCAAATTTGGAAAGACGTCGATGATACAAAACAAATATTTGTAGCCACGTTTGTAGGTGGCCAAATGAGAAGCATCAACTAAATCGGCTTGCCATTGATGATCGATGCCGTCCACTTGGGTGCGATTTCTGGAAAATTTTGGTCGAATGGGTTTGTGTAAGCTGTATGTGGCTTGTTCTTGTAACCATCGTTGCACTTGAGGTAAATGGACACTTTTCAGTCGGGTTTTGGCAGCACGATACAATTTCTGAACTCAGGATGGGATGGATCGTAGTAAATACTAGCTAACCAATTCTCCATCAGAACATTTTTTAATAAGTCACCGACTGTTCATGGATGCCACTCTTTTCTTCGTGTGGTATTTTCTTGGAGTGTAATGCTTTGCGTGTCCGACGAGCAATAGGTGTCGAGGAGGATGTCTGAACAGGGGTAATCAGTTCGTGTTTAACTTCTGTGTTCACCTTCCTTTTCCCTTCTGAAGAAGAAGGTGTTGACATTATCTTTTTAATCCAACCAATTCTGGATTTATTGTGGTGTTATCTTGCGTACTTTTTCTGGTGGAGTTTGAAACTCTTCTTCTCCTTTTTCTGTCTTGGTCACTGAGGGTAGTGGTGGTGGTGGTGATAGACCTTTTGTCAGGGTCTTAAAATCTTTTAGAGTCGGTATAGATGTTTCCTTTAAAGCTGTCTGGTGAAAGAGTTGAAGTTGCTACAACACTTGACCGCACCGTTGCGATTTTTCCGTTTCTGACAAATCGCTACAATCCATCAACGATTGCAGTTCGTGTTGTAACTGTGATATCTCGATCAAAAGAGAATTCGGCGGTAAATGCGGGGTACGTTGTTCTTGCCAACGATGGAATTCCATCCATCGTTTGTAAGGCACTAAAGTCAGTTTTCGTCAATCCATCAGATTCCAAAGGTCACGTCTGAGATCTTTTCACCACAGAGGTCCATTTTACCTTCTTGGTCCTTTTTATCTTGGACCCATGGGTTAAACACCTCCCAGGAGGCCTCCCAGCATCGCTCCCGTCATTCCTTTGACAAGGGCTCCCATCAGGGGTAAAAATCCTCCGCATTGCACCAACACTTTTTTCTTTTGACGGATAGGTATTTTCTTTTGAACCATTTGGCGAAGAACGTGTCTATGTTTGGCGAGGTGTTCTTTCTGGTGTTTAGACAAAGGTATCATTTCTTTCAAGATATTAAGACAATATTCGCTCACGGTATCGATGACGTCTTTGGAGACAGTCTGAATGATCTCGCATGGATGGAGGGGCTTTGGACATGACGGACAACACATCCAAATGTTTGGCTAAACGAGGAGGCAGTCCTTTCCTTTTCTTTCCATTTTTGGCAAGAGAGTGGTCTTGTGCACTTCTTTCAGGGGACATCTTTTTGCTTCAGGAGCAAAATATACACTGAAGTCCATTGCTTGACATGCGTCCTTATATCTCATATTTTGGGAATGTATTTCTGGATAGATAGACCAGCCTTTTTGAGCTTATGTTCTACCATTTCAGCGCCAAAAAATCCTATCCTTTGGTTGCTCCTCATTTTCTTTAGACGATGGGGTTTTCTCTAGGGTAGACGTCGATGCTCGGCTAAGCGTTATTTCGGATGAGAGGTCAAACAACGAGACTGTCCTGTTCTTTTTCCCTTTTCTTTTTGGACAGGAGAACGACGATGGTGGTGGTATGCACTTCTTTTAGGTGACATCTTTGTTTGTTCCGGAACACAAAAACACTGATACCCATCGTTTCCCCGGGTCTTTTTTATGGCGGAATTCGTCGCCGCTGATTGTCGGTCCGTCGTATCATTTTCATGGCAGGCATCACGAGACGTGGAACGGTTCGCAACGGACTAAATCGGGTCAGTTGTTGCTTGGATAAATCCAGTTAACTCTGTAGCATGCCTTATCTCTCTTGGACTTTGATTTTGGGGGAGGGTACTTTGTTAGCAGCTGACGCAGCAGCTAAAGTGGTAGAGGGTGTCACCGCTGTAGGAGAAGTTCCTGGAGACAAGGGTTTCCATTTTTTCATCATATTAGGAAAGACGCGTGTTAAATTGGGTTTGGCTGGATCACCAGCAACTTGAGGCTACAGGAGACGCGGTCACCGTCGCTGCAGGTCGTGGTCTGGGGATGTAAGGTTGCGTCCTGGCCGAAGTGCCTCTCTTGCGGGGAATCTGTTTTCTGGGGTCTTTTTTTTGGCGGGGGGGGGGATCTTTTCTTTTTCTGGGGCTGTGACCTGGTCTTGACTCCACTGCGCTTTTTCTTCTGGGTACGTTTGGGTCGGGAAGTGACTTATTCTTGGGGATGACTTTGGGGACATTGGGATCCCATTTTAAGAGGGAGCGAATGTTGACACCTCCTAGAGAACAGCTACTTCCAAGTTTCAAAATGATTTGCTTTTTGGTTTGAGTGTCGATGTCGGGATCTACTAGTTACGTCAATGCTACTTTGTTTCTCTCAAAAAATCGTTTGGTTTGATGTAGAATGTGAATGATGCCTTGCAGTAATTGACGTGCTGTCACCGTAGATCATAGTAAGACTTCTCTGAGACTGGCTTCTAAGACACGAGCTGGATTTTTTTTCGCGACTGATACCGTACAAGGCACGAATCAATTTGACAGGAAGATTAGACTGAATGGACGTCATGTTGACGATGTGTGAGACAGTCAAAAGTGTCAGAGGGTTTAATAGATTTTTTAAGTAGACGGGGACGTGTACACGACACGCCCTCCGTCTTTGCACCAGTGGTGAAACAGATGGGTATGAAATCGCAAATAATCGGGAGTAGTGGGTTTTATATCCACGAGTAAATAGGCGTGAGGGGTTTGAGTTGCATCGTCGTACGCATGTGTCAACCAAGGAGTTCCTAACTCTTGGCTAACACTTGCACTTGCGATTTACATCTAGGGCTTTTAAACAAGACCTTGTAATGAGCATTGAGACTGATGGTGCGATGGGCTTTACTTTGTTGAAACAAATTTTGGGTGATGTAAATGACACTGGCATTACGATGATGCCCTTTGTGCGTAAAACCACAGTTCAATTTCTTCGTCTTCTCCTAACATGTCGTTGAAGATGACCAGATGAATTTGACTGGGGTCAGACACGATCCCGTCGTCTTCGCCAGGAATGCCTTCCACAAACACAATCGAATCGCCTTGACTTTCTCGCATGAGGCTGACCGCCGATTGCCACTCTTTGTAACACCACACGATACGTTGAGATGGACGATCGATCAAATGATTTTCATGTTCGATCAAACTTTTGACAAATTCGGTTTTGCCTGAACTGCGCGGTCTAGCAATTAATATGTTAAAGGGATGGCAGAGATACAAGCCCTCCCAACTATCACGATCTAAGTTTTCGTCGATGACTTAGAAAGTGGTGGAGGAGGGAGCAGAGACAGCAGAGGTAGCCATAGTGAAGGGAATGTTACTTTTGAAACGAAGACAGACAAGACATGAGTTTTTTCAGGACACGTTTATTTCAAAACATTTTTAAAATTTAACACAAAAGACAAAAATACACAAAAGCCAAATGGTTAAGTACATCGATAAAATACACATCAAAACGATCAAAGTGGAATATAAACAAGTCACTGTACAACATTTTTGGTGACGAAGGTATGATGTTCTTAGAGGCTCTACAATTGGCACAGTCACATAAGGGTCCTCCCGGAATGGCCTTTTGGTAATGTCCATGTCAATGATGGTCCTGTCCTGAATGGTGTGGTTTTTCTCGATGTCGGGTTTTCTTTCTGACACTGTGGCTAACACAGGTTTAAAAGTTACTTTTTTCACAGAACGTTTGAATTTATGATCACAAATCTTGAGCATAGTTTTCCGCTTCTTTTGTCCAAGCCTCGAAACCAAGATTTTTCCAGTCACGTACGTCTGGCCAGTGAGGGCGCAAGTCACAAGCTACACACACATCTTCGTAAACATCTTCAGTGATTAAAAGTTGATGAATCTTTTTTTTCCCGCAGAGGTCGAGAAGTATCGAGATGAAAGCGGAAGGCTTTTAACACAATGAGTCTCTCGTGTACATTTAAAGGTACCACCTCATGTTTTTGGTTGTACCTCACAGTACAGATCGTAAAGAGCGCACAAGAAATCGGCTGGTAAAAGAAATCCCAGAAAGGAAGTCACTAAGACACACACCACACGATGACCCAAATTTTTTGGATACAGTTCTGGTAAAAAGTGTTGGTAATCCGCCACAGTCTGAATGCTGTGATTGATTTCCTTCCACTGCAATTGTTGTATCACTAATGATATAGGTCATGGCATGGTAGCAAGCTTTTATACCTCTTTTTGTCGGAGGTAATAAGTGTACTTTTTGCACAGAACTCATCGTACTCCGTCGACGTATCCAAATAGTTTAGTCACTAGTTCATACACCACACGCGGCAGAGAATTTTCCTCTACAGACAAAATTTGATCGCGTTAAAGATTTTGGTAATCCTCAAAATCTTCCTCTGGAATTCGTTGTAGTATGGACACTATGTAAGTAGAATGAGTACCAACCAAACTCTTCTGACCCTTGGGTAGATGGTCAATGTCTGACCATTGGAACGCTTTAAATTAGATCTGTCCTCTAATAGCATTCAAGTACCAGTGGTTCCAACATTGGTGACATAACAGATACAATTGTTCTTTGCATTTAACTTGTATTTTGGCAAACTCTCGGTAAATGCGTTCTCTCAACTCCAAAGGCAAACCACAAATGTTCTCTTCTAAAGTATCCATCAAGACATTATTGAGGTCGTCCCACTATAGGTAGGTAGTGACAGTGCAGACACCATCGAGCATGTTCCAGGTAAGCGGAATCTTTCTACTCCCACTCATGAAGTGACAAACCGCAACTGAAGCACTTGACCTTATCACCTTCGCCCAAGTAGATATATCCTGCTCTGTCTAAGTCATTGGGGTTAGGTACTCCCAGATATTTAGGCCACTTTCCTTGGAAGGTTTGAAAATGACTTTCAAAGTCGCAGTGTTCAGACAAACGCACAGGGAACGAATATTCTTCTTTCACAGGCTCATTTCGATGAGGGCACGGTGAAACCCGCAGTAGTTTGCTCAGGCATGGATGACATCCGTATGGTGGTAGCCACATGGTTTCACGTGGAGGATCACATTGACCATGAAAACCAGTAAAGTGTCCACGATAACGAGTGGCATCGCTTTCACATCCGTCAGGTTTCACACGCACAGTATTACTTTGCATGGCATGTATTGTAGCAGTAGTCATAGCAAAGTTCCTATGATGTGGTACTGAATCACATAGATCACAGCGTGCCGCATCCCTGCAATCGCAAGGCACAGCATTGCACTCCATTTGAGAATCACCGAACTTGAATGGTGTATGTTTGTTAGGATTCATCTTTCTCACCTGGCAATGGTAGTCAGAATGAACTATGGTGAGGTAAAACAGGATGATACAACTTCGTGGGAGGCAAGACTTTACATTTAATCAATCCTTCGTATTGTCGAATGTTGTCCAAGTCGATGTGTTTCGTCAGCAATTGTGGGTGCTCTGCGGAAAGTGACAATATTTCCACACGTAAGGATACTGCGAACACACGTCCAAGTATGTGATTTCTTCTCCTTTCTCCTCGTCGGCATGGTACAGCAAACAGATGGCATTTGTCCGTCCTCCATACAAACTGTCTCGCGGGTTCAGAGGGTCCACCAACATGTAACTTTCCGCGATGCGTTTAAACTCTGGATCAGTTTTTAAACGGTGATCGTACTCGTGTTCCCACATTTGCACCACTTGATGTCCGTGCTGTTCTAATTTTAAGCGCCGCTGACAAGTGGCCACATACAAGTCTTCCATGGTATGTTGTAAAAACTGATTTTTAGTGTACCGTTGAGGGTAACAGATCGGACATTCGTGAAATAAGCATCCGTTAAACTCGTACACGATCTTAGGGTTTTCTAAGTCCCAGCCATCCACCGAATACCTTCCGATGGTCTTTTCACCTCCTCCGTATCGGGCATGTTGGATCCCATTGTCTTCCTTGTCACACAAGTAATGTAGCCATTGTAGGGCTTTGACCGAGTATTGACGTTTAACAAAACTGGTCGTTTGAGGGCGGATGACAGCCAGGGTCTTCTCGGGCATGAATCGTTTGCGGTACACTAATAAACACGCTTTGGGAATGGTGCAGGCTTTTTTCAAAGGATCGATCCCTCCGTGCTCCATGAACAATTCTCGGAATTATCCACAGAATCGCCGTAAAATATCCACGTCGGATCGACAATACTTTAACATTTCTTCCTGATAGTCGAAGGGGTCCGAGGCGTGAGAGTGATACCAAACGTTGAAAGCTTCTCGTTGTTCGGTGCGCATGTTGTCATGGTCGTAGTAGTGACCTTCAGGCAAATGGGGTAGAACGGTGTTTTGATTGGCTTCGGTATTGGAAAAGTGCGGAAAATAGCCTTTGGCCATTTCTGTCATTCCAAACGTTTTAGGCATTCGACTCAAAAGCATGGCCAAGTAACTCATCGAATCTTTAAACTGCACTTGTCCCACTTGCATGGAAATGATCTTGGCTCCGTTCAAGGTCACTTTAGGACGTTCGGTGCTTTGTTCCGTATAGTATTTCAGAAGAAATTGTCCATCGTATCCCGAGAAATTGTGAGCCATTACCGTGGCATGGCGATGACAATCTCCATAACGTTCGATGTCCTCTTGACTCCACGTCTCGTCGATGTGGTCTAAGATCCATTGGGCAAAATCGGCTAGCGTGTTAGGTCCTAGAAAGATTTTTTTCACGTCCACCAGGAATCTTGCTGCAGTGAGGGCGATGACTAAAGATAGACTCTTGGGTGCACTTCTCGCACACTCGGTGAGCAACGCAGAAATTAGGAATGTGAATGCCATTCTCTTGCATGCATTCGAAATCGAAAAAAATTAAATTTCCTTTCTTCTTCTGGTCATCTTCTTCCTCCTCCTGTTGGGGTTAGTATTTTTGAATGTAGCATTCGTGTTCGAAGTCCACGATTTGGTGACAAATGTGACATCGTTTCTTTCCTGGACAAATGTGTGCCTTGGCACTATTGAAACGTATGATTTGTCCACAAGCAGAACAACATTTCAGGAGTTGACAAGCACTTTTCTGCTGTGAACCTTGCGTCTTCAGATCTTGTTGGTAACAGGCTGGGCTGACAAAAGACCGCTGACGAGTTGGGCAATGCACTCGTTCTTGTCCTTCGTCAAGACAGAGTTTAGAGGCCAAACATCCCTCAGATTTTGATCCACAATGTCTGTGTTGCTCTCGATTGCTATAGCCATGGTCACATTTCTCACAGTAATAACTGTATCCCAGGAATCCAGTGATACAGGTAATTGTTTGGAAACGTTCATCATGATGATAGACGTGAATGTATTTCCCATCTTTTAAATGTTTGCCTCGAAAAATCAGAGGACCGCGCACTTCTTGAGGGAGTACTTTCAAGGTGTAGCGTGGAGCCAAGACTTCTTGCAATGTTTGCATTTCAGGAATGTCACAGGGTGTGTCTTAGGATAGGCAAGCTTGCTATAACAGGAGTTCTGCTTCTCTTCGTTGTTTGGGTCGGTCCGATTGTCGAATGTTCTCCCAGGCTCTTTTCCATTCTATAGTGTCGTTCTTGTCGGCATACGTTCGTCCCACCACGATGGTTCGGACTAAACACATCTGGTCTTGAGGGTTGTTAATTCGGACGAAGCTGTTTTTTGGTGCTGCGAAGGTCGTCCACCAATAATACATTTTTACGTCCGGTCCCTTTGGGAAGAGACACGTAGGCCATGTACAGTGTCACTTTTCGATCGGTGATATGAAACCTGTCATTGGAGTGCTGCACGTGTTGAATCTTTTCGATGACTTTGGAAAGTATCAATTCTGATGGTCTGCTAAACTCGATCCAAATGGGGGACTTCAGACTGTCGTGGTAATGGAAAGTGTCAAGCGATCGTCTTCTTAGGCTTCACATTGCCGTTTCAGTGTGGTTAACAAAGAATCCCACCAATCGGTGATGAACTCTTCTGCTTTCTCCAACGGTACATCGGACTTGAAATCTTTAAACTTCACCGTGTACGTGTAGGCTGTGGTTCTAATCTTTTTAGAAGAGCGTTTATCCGTCTCTCGAATGTGGTAGTAGTTTTCAGGGGTTACTGGTGGCGGACTTTGGTTTGACGTAGACTCTCTGGGTCTGGATTCTGGTTCACTTATGTCATCTTCGAAATCACTGCCATGAATATGAGCCAAGACTTCAGCTAATATGCGAGGCCCTAGGTCACGTTTATGCCTCTTACTTTCATCTCATTTCTTCACTAAATGATGCGATCGTTTCATCTTGATTGCAAAAAGTCAAATGACTACATTTTAACCGTCATGGTCCCCTATATATCAATGTTAGACCAGTGTCTTCCTATATAAATGGTCAGTGTCTTCCCACAAAGTATTCATTTCACTCTCAATCCTACCAGTAAGATGGAAGAGCCAACACAGATGAAACTTTTGATCAGAGCTTGGCGAGATGTCATACGAAGGTTTTCTTTAGAGAAGCCGACGGACTACTCCCCCTCCTTTCGAGATGAAAGTCGAGATACTTGCTATATCTGTCAGAAGAAAGGATATTGGTCTTCTGAATGTCCACAACGTCAAAGCAAGACAGGTATTAAAAGAGACAAAAATCAAGATACCTGTTATCCTTGTCAAGAGAAAGGACAATGGTCTTCAGACTGCCCTAAGAAACAACTGGAATAGAAGGAGAGGGGTTCCGAACAGGAGGAAGAGGTACCCTCTGAAAAGGAAAAACACAGACACGTCCAGAAAGAGAAGAAAGAGAAAAAAGTGAGGAAGAAGGGGAGAAACCTGTGACAGTGAAGAAATTTTTTTTTAAAAAAAAAGGAGAGAGTGAAAAGACAAAGAGAAAGAAAAATGAACTTTGTAAATTTTTACCAGAGAATATACCAGAAAGAAAAACGTAAGGGCCTCTTGGTTTTGATTTTTATAATAAGGACCTACGCTCACGCACTCACACACGTCCATCATGGGAAAAAAGGATTTTGAGATTTAATCTATTTTGGCAAACATTGAGTAGTCTCTTTTCGAGAGAGATGGGCGGTCCTGGAAAGGACTGATGGGTGTTTGCTGTTTGTTGTTTTTGCTTTTTCAACAAAAAAAACCCCTCAGGAACGGGAAGTAATGAGCTTTAAATGCCTTATCCCTTTGCCACGGCCAAGGCCTACTTCTGGACCTGCTACTGTCGATGATTTGGTAGAGATCACTAGTGTTGGTATCTCAGGCGTCATAGACGTGTGGACAGGATTGGTATGTTTGGCTCGGGAAGGTCTTTTTTTCTTGGGTCGTATTAAAGAAGTCTGATACATTTCTTTCAGACTCCTTTACTCTGCCAAAATGTCTAAGAGTACCGTCACCGGTTGACTTTCACCGTCCTCCTTTTCTCCTATACCTTGTTTGTTCTCTGCTTCTTCTTCTTCTTCTTGTTTTCTTCTTGTCTCTTCTTCTTCTCGCTGTTGTTGTTGAATTAGAAAGGCTTGTTCTGCTTATTTTTGCTGTTGCAAAAATTTCTCCAATTCTTCTTTCTGTCTCTGTTTAAAAACCTCGACGTACGATAAGGAAGGAGAAGGTGGTGAAGGTGCTGGTACCGGAACAAATTCTTGTGAAGAAGAGAGAAAATCAATTAAATCCCAATTAAAATCGTTCTCTTCTGGAAGGTGGACTGTGTTTGCTTTGGTAGCCGCTGCTAAGACATCACTTCTCGTATCCACGGCCAGTGCACCCCAATTCATCGTCTTCAAAGTTTCCGTCATGTTCTAACTCTGTCGCATTGATTCACTGCACAAAGACACTATCGCACCTATATGGGGAATGTAACGTCACAGGTAGCTCTCGGATTGGAAGACAGACTCCGCACTATGACTGAATTTTGTAACTCGTGTTAGGATTGGTGAAAGAACTCAATCCGTTTCGATCCGCTCTTCCACTATAAATAACCGCGGTTCACCTCATTCCATTCACCTATTCTCGTCGCAAGATGTGGACTAACGTAAAATCGTCTACCCTCCTATCGTCGATGTTGTTCCACCCGAACTATCCCATGTATGTCATATCATCATCGGCAATTACCCAGATCACAGAGATAGCCCTTTGGAAATGAAGAATTTATGCGGAGAGGCAAGGCTGTGTAAAGAGAGTCTTAATCTACGGCCCAGAGGTCAGACGAAGTTTGAGGAAGAAGATCCGTGCAATGCCCTCTATGTTAACTGAATGGTGTTAAAAAAAAAACAAAAACGAAAGGCCCTTTTCAGGGTCACTCCATAACCTCGAAAAGATGTCTATTCTCTCTTGCCTAACACAATTTTAGTCAATTTTTGTGTGATAGATTTATATTCATATATCAATGTATATATATGTCTCTATGTCTCTAACCCTGTCTCTAACCACGTCTCTATGTCTATGTCTCTATTTGTCCCTAGAGTAGCGCGTATTCAGGTCAGCCCCTTGCCACACTGTTCCGCCCGGTTGAGGTCAGCCACTTGCAACATTGTTGCTAGTGTCCAGTACCGTGACGACACCCCTTTCCAATTCCTGTTGACCCTTAGACAGACCCAATCCATTGTCGCTATACATTCCCTATGTTCAATTCCCATTGACCCTAGAGTAGCCCACCCATGTTCAAGTCCCATAGACCCTAAAGTGCCCCCATTCACTATTAAGGTCAATTACATAAAACAATATTGAAGAGGTATCGTGTTATCAGTTGCTCCTACAATAATAGAAATCGCTGTTTGTGAATGAATAGGTAAGGCAGCTGATATTGTTTTAGGCAAACATTTCATTCAATATACTTTCACAAAACTAGAGAGTGGAGGAAAATTCCAATACGGCTCTACTATGCAGGAAAGTAAGTTTTGCACAGATAATAAGCTGGCTACATGTAAGTTCACTAGTCCAACAATGAATTTTAATTGTCCCCTGTTATCATGCATAACTTCTACGTATCGATATATGATACTTCTTTATACAACAGTCCAAAGAAGCACGGTTTCCAGAAGTGATAGGGTCAGCTTTTATTCTTCCAACTTAATTTCACTTCTTTATAGTTGATTTTATTTTCTTCACCTTCCTATATATCTGTAATCCGAAATGAGTTCCTCTTGAAATAAATAATCTAATTAAAAATATTAATATGTTACTATATTTTATTTCAAACACAGCTTAGTCATACGCACGCGATCCGTAAAATCACTTTTCAGTTACTGATATTTATTTACTTTTCAATACCAAATATAAATGATCAAGTCCCATCACGTTGTGATTACATTTTTCTTGATTTTGGCCTTCCTTGTATAATGTCATCGTTTTAATTTAAAAAAAAAAATATTAAAAAAAAAAAAATTAAAAAAAAAAAAAAAAAAAAAAAAAACAGAAAATGAGCAGGCTCCCTATTCCTGACACTATCGCCGTAAATAGTACAACATTTGTTTGAACACTTTCACCGTAAATGGTATTAAAAAGTTGTTTTAATACTCTCACCGTAAATGGTATAATATTTGTTTGGACACTAGCACCGTAATTGGTATAACACTTGCTTGTACACTATCACTGACTACTCCGAATGTCCTTTCTTTTCTTGGATTATCGGTAGCTCATTTGATTGAGCGTCGGATTTGTAATCTAAGGATCAAGGGTTCAGAACCCGCCCAGGTCAGCCCAAGTCTTATGCCCAGGTGTGTCCTCTGAAAAGGCACGTATCTCCCATGTTCTCAGCACTGACATAGCCAATAAGGTGTTGAAAATGCCTCTGAAAGAACAACCATCCAACATCCAGTCTTTTCTTTGATGGCCTTTGACAACCGTTAATAGTAAATCCATTCATTGTTGTCATTATAAAGAGTGCAGAATAATTTAAAAATTCACTAGATATCAATAATCCACTAGTCAATAATCCTGCTAATCACCAATATATCAACTTCAAAAGCTTGTTGGTGCACGGAATAGAGATCACAAAAATTGAAGAACAACTGAACCTGTGCTTTCTTCAAATAGTGCCATTGATGACAGGAATCAACAGAAATTATTTACTTTTTCTGTCGTAAAGCGTAAAATTTTACTGATAAAAGCAACCTTTGGAAAAGGCTGGAAGATAATGGTATCTCTGGAGAAATGTTTTAGCACCAGCAAATCCCTGTTGTGCATTTTTTACATAATGGCAAAATGGTTTTAATACCAGATAGTTTAGTGTTAATTCTGGTTTGAAGCAATACTATCATTTATTTACAATTCATTTTATTTTGTTTATACCCACACAGAAATATATTTTTGCAATGTCTGTCGACAGAAATTAAACTATTGAAGCAATAACCTTGTTTACTTACAATTCTGTTTTCTTTGTTTACACACACACGCGCATGCACGCACGCACATACTCACACATATATATATATATATATATATATATATATATATATATATATATATATATATATATATATATATACGTGGCCGTAGAGAGCTTTCACGGGACCTGGGATAAGAAATACCCGGGCCTCTCCTAGTTCTTGTTCAAACAAAATTTTTCTTTTATATATATATATATATATATATATATAGTATATATATATATATATATATATATATATATATTCGTAATGTATGTGGGTTGAAATTAAATTGCAAACATGATCCTGTTCGTTATTACAGTTTTTACTCGTTAAACACAAGTCTTACTTTCGAAGCAGAGTGGAGAGTACGAAAATTCAAGGTCTTGATCATACATTATATGCCTTGATTATAACAGCGTCTATGGCTTGGACAGGGACCAATACATACCGGTAAACAAATATAATAGGCAACCGATGAACGAATTAGATCAATAACAAATTTGTTCGAAATTCCAGACGACCATGATACTGGTTGCATTTTAGAAATGGATTTGGAGATTATTTTAATGACTATGCAATAGCCCCAACAAGGAATACTAATTCCACCAAGGAGTACTAATTCCACCAAGAAGTACTAATCTTACCAAAGGATACTAATTCCACCAAGGAATACTAATTCCACCAAGGAATACTAATTCCACCAAGGAGTACTAATCTTACCAAAGGATACTAATTCAACCAGGGCGTACTAATTATACCAAGGGATGCTAATCCCTGATGATAATGATTTATCTTTCTGCCGAAAGAGTTAATAATATCGTTACAAAGGTACTAAAGCAAACTGTATCAAAAATAGTATTTATATTGAAACATAGAGCGAAATCATCAACCTTATTGACAATTGTAACTTCCACATTTAGATATCTTTTAAATTATTGTCAGCTTCTCTTTGTTCATGCAGGCTTTTATCTGTTTCATTTAATACTAAATGTGAGGTACAGTTATCGCTGACGCTTGGTTTTGGGTTCGTTGCTTGACCTAAAGTTACATCTTCTCCTTTGTTTTCATCTCAGTGTTGAAAAGTGAAGATAATGACATTTTGTTAGGCCCTCTTAAAGGCATTTATTTTATCGCGTGTGCGTGAAAAACAATTATACAAGCATATTGTGAAAATCTATTACTTCTTTCTCTTTCTCTTTTGCGCTGATATTCATTTTGTAATTGTGCCCCACTTTAATTGCTCGCAATGATTGTTAGCATTTATGAAACAAAGTCTGATTGAATTGTTGCGATGCTTAAGATAGCTCTTTTTCTAACTATTAATCTCTCAACTTTGACATTTTTTAATTCTTGTGAACGTTTCTAACTTGTTTGCCAAGTGCAACACTTCGTGAGTTAACCAGTTTATTACATTAAATTGCTTCACAGGATAAGACTAAGATGCTGTATTTCTGGCTTTTTTTTTCTTTCAGAATCAAGAGTCCATTATTTAACTTGTAGATAATGAATGTAAAATTGGCTTTTCTTTTTAAAACGCACCGAGTCTCTATTTTCTGTTGGTTGTTTCCACATTCGCCTGTAATTCTCTCTCTCTCTCTCTCTCTCTCTCTCTCTCTCTCTCTCTCTCTCGTCTTTCCATTTCTTCCACTATAATACCAGTTTAATTTCGTGAATTTTTACACACTCTTTACATTTCTTGTCTTTTATATTTCCTTACATACAATGTTGATTGCACTATTTACTTGAGATGATGTAAAATTTCAGTTACTCCTAAATGTTAACTGAAAGTTCTGAAAACATTCATATCTTAACAATCTGTGTATCTACACACCGCAAAAGGTCCAATCTGTATAAAAACAGTTTCCATATCAAACGGTCGGATAATTTTTTTCACTGTTTTGGAACAGAAACATTTTGTAGCTATGTTGAAGCTATGAATTGTGCACATAGTAAAAGTATTTTCAGGGAAAAATGCAGCGTTGATGGTGTAATTTATTCACTATTGATATACCGTCTTTGTATACATTTAGAGAGATGTTCATATGTACCAATAATTATCTCAACATTTATGTAATTTTCTTTGTCCCTTGTTTTGTTTCAGATTTCATACACCGAATTGTAATCTTTTACGCTGTCTGTTCATCAGCGTTTTGTGAGATGCTGTGGACTCAACTTTTTCGTGTTAATATTCCCGCTGTGCTTTTTGGGGAAATTTAATTTAATACCCTTATTGGACATTGCAGTCGCACTATCACGATTTTCATTTCTACCATTTTGTTATCTGCATGTGATGTTTTTAATGTGTTTTTCTTTCTACCTTCATGTTTTACAATCAACAATGTGCGCCGTACAAGTTCTTTATGTTCTAATACACTGTTTTCTTTCCACATCTGTCACAATTTAGAGACTCGTAATTTTTCAAAAACTCAATGTTTTGATCCTCCTTAATAAAACTGTCTTTGTGCTTTTCGTTTTTGTTCGACGAATGTGCACAATGTTTTCAGCTAGTTCTCATCTGTTGAATGATACGCCATATCCTTTCTATTTTAAGAGTAGTTCATACGCTTTACAATTCGTTCGTTTATTTTCGGAATCTTTTCAACTTTGCATTTGTCATATTGTTTGTCATACATAGATAACACTTCTTAGTACAACATACCCTTTGTATCCTCCCCATTCATGTCGTCCATATTGTAAACAACTAATTGCTTACAATTAACTTGCCTGATTTGAAAACATACCTCTTTGATGTTATGAAACAACCCTCTCAAAAATTGGTAGTATTTTTGAATTTTTACTATATCACCGATTAGTACATTATTTGTTCTTATTGATTTGATCAAGACTTTTCTGTATTCTTCCATGCTTGCTTCAGTCTAAGTCGCATGTCTGTTCATCCGCCGTGAGTGCTTTTGCTACGATTTTGTTAGTGTGTTATTATTATTATTATTATTATTATTATTTCAGTGATGTTTCGAGGTTTTCCTGGACGTAAGTATACAGATTAGTTCTACAAGATTTGCTGATGATATTTCTGTTGCATATTCATCAGAAAAAATAAAATATAATTTGTCTTAAATTCTGACTTTTAAACTTTCTTATGGTATGTTCTAGTTAATGGCTAGTGAAGTGAAATTCTATCAAAATTATGCGATGCTCTTTTCTTCAAGGCTGGCACTAATCTTTCCACATTTGATGTTTGACAACGAAACCCTTAGTTTCCGTCATTTTGATAAACACATGGGATCAACATTAGGAAGTGATAGAAAGTGATCACCTCACATACATGACACATTAACTCTGCATCAAAAACTATGTATATCTTTCATACGACAACCTCTGAAACCTTTAGAGGGTACATATGCTATCTTTGAGGGTAAGTTTAGAGTATGCTGATGTTATCAGTGAGGTTACGTTTACAGGATGTCAGTGTTATCTGTGAAGTTAGTTTAGATGACGCCAATGTTATGTGTGAAATTACGTCGAGATAACGCCAATATTATCTGTGAAGTTACGTTCAGATGACGCAAATGTCATATGTGATGGTTACTTGTAGAAGATGCCAATATTATTTGTCAGATTGCGTTTAGAGGACACAGTTGTTGTCTGGATTAATAGTTCTGAAGAAAATTCAGACATGTTAAAACAACAATTAGATGCAACTCAAATTTTCACATGGATTAAATATATGTGCCAGTTCGAATTATTCCATGGATTAACTATTTGTTCTAGCTTGAATTATCACATAGATTAACTATATCTGTTAGCATAGAAAATCTTTATAAAGAAAATGGTTGACCAAAATTAATCAAAGGCAATAATTTAATAAATTAATACCTTTTGCAAAAGTATTAACGGTCTAATGACCGGGGATATATTTATGGGTTTAATTACTCTTATATTGCTTGAACAAAACAAATCATAATTTAAGATACAGGTTTAACTTGGAAATTGTTCATTTTAAACAAAATAAGAAGATCATCTATCCATTACAGTATCTCCCTTCAAAACAATTTTCTTGAAAACATAATGCTTGCCCACATTTCATGAACTAAAAAGGATCATGTCTGTCAAAATAGCTCAAATGTGTCAATATTATAATTATGGCGCGAGAAGATGTTCTGTCCTGCTTGCAGGAATCTGGAACGTTTCTTTTGGGCTAATTATGTGTTCTATCACATAATACTTTCACAAGTACCTAACTGTGGAGAGACACCTGACACCGCATCTCTCTATTTCTTAGACAATAACTTAAGTGTGTCTCAACGTATGAAATTAATTTATCCACTCAGTCAACTTAAGTGTGTCTCAACGTATGAAATTAATTTATCATCTCAGTCAACTTAAGTGCGTCTCGATCAATTTAGAGGTCTTTTTATATAATGGAAAAGCTGTACCTCAGTTGTATATCTTGTTACCCAATCCCAACTGTGTTATTTTGATAGTCAAGTGTCTTTAAACAAACAATGTCCTTGACCATGTATAATTCCTGTTTATAATTTTCGTCGTACTTGTGAACGTTTCCATTTGGCATTATCGTTTCTTAAAGAACACTTCATTGCTTTCGCACACTGTTTTATTTTATTTTCGCTTTTATTTAAAACAAAAATTCTTGTTGTCACATATTACTAAACTATGTGCCATGTGTAGGACTGATGCTGTTAAACGGTGTACCATTGTGTTGGACTGTACATTTTGTCGTCAAGGACAGGAGGTTGTTTGTATTTTATTCTAAGTAAAAAACGAGTCAGAAATTCTAGAGACTTCACTTATCCGTTTCGATCACTACCGTACACAAGGTTAAAATTTATAAGTTATCTGTAATTCATTTTATTGATGTGTTATGATCAACGTGTTTCCTGTTTATATGTAAGATGGACTCAGTTCGTTGTGTTATTATTGAAGAGTCATCTTCTATACCTTGAGACACACTGTAACCGTTTCACTGTGGCGATTAGGTGGCAGAACTGGACGTTATTTGTTCTTATGCTTCTTAGAGTGTCACTTCCATGTTTGCTATGCATTTCTACCAGTCATCTTCGTTATCGAAGGGTCGTCCATCCACTTCATTTGATATCGACCCTTTGTATATTTGGGTAGAGGACACAGTTATTTGGTTTGTTTTTCAGCAAGTTCTCTTTTGTAAATGAAAAGGTTAATGTCCGCAGAAAGCGAAATCAATTGAACAATGAGAGAACTCTTTGTTACTTGACCTGATAGGAATTCAGTATACTGACTTCCATGATATCCACATGCATTGACTCGAAAAAAAAAAAGAAAAAAACGTGTCTAAAGGGTTAGATTAGACAAGCTTACTCACGATATTTGTCGTTGTGTATGGTGGCCGCGCTGATTATTCTCAACTTTCTTCCTATGTAGATGTGACCAGCAATCTGATCGGATCAAATAATTTCTTGTAACTGCACCCAGTCAGATAACGGAGAGGTAAAATACTATTTTGACTAGCTACCTATGCAAAAAGAGTTGATGTGAAATGGATCAATTGCCCTTGGCTAGCGAAGATGATCTACCGGTATAATATTTCTGGTTCTCTGTTATGACCACCAAAGTGTGAATGTCGTATCACTATTGTGCAAATTCTTCATCCCGTTGGTGTCGGTTTTCTCTTGTAAAAGCACGCTGATTCACTGAAAACTAGCTTTGCTTCCACTTTTCATTTAAGCAGCAATGGTACCTGGCAGATTCCCCGTCAATGGTTTCGGTAAGTTATGAGTATTCAAAAAACTTTTCTCATAGTCAGTATCAATTATTTGATTTCATTAGTTTTGCTGTCATTACAAATAGGCAAAAGATCGTAAGTTATATGTAAAAAAACTGAATGTCTTTCGTTTCGGTTATTAAACTATCTATGCTTTGAATTTGGACAAATTGATTATGAATGTTGTAGAGTCAATTTAATAGTTTTCTGTTTCAAGAAATTCTGCTTTAAGCGGAACATGCATACAGACAAAATAATTTTGACAACTTTTAAGGGTATATATGAACAATAAATATAATCATGATCAAAGAATACAATGTTAGTCACACTGCCGTCCATAATGACCAAACGGTGCAGACAAGTGCTATTAATAAAAGACACCTGTCTGTCATTTGCGGAGGAAGACCCCAAAAGAAAACCGCTTTGATCAATATCCACATTTGTGCGCTTTTTGTGGCTTCATGCGTCGAGACTAACCCATCCGCACCACACCCATATCCCATCTCAGCTATTTATTTCGTTTGCCTAAAATATTATTTCTTAATTGCAAACACCATTTTTGAACCCCAAATCATGTATTAATCTAAAGTTAAATAGATGAAAAAAAAACATGTTTGAAATTTCTAAGATTTAGCACTATCTTTGAGAGAATACGACATGCAAGACATAACTTAATATTGTGTTAACTCAAGATCTATAAACATTGCTGGAGAAATTTTCTGTAATTAAGTAGGAAATAAACTTTGCAAAAGCTAGTGTAAATAA
Source organism: Megalonaias nervosa (assembly GCA_016617855.1). Taxonomy (NCBI): domain Eukaryota; kingdom Metazoa; phylum Mollusca; class Bivalvia; order Unionida; family Unionidae; genus Megalonaias; species Megalonaias nervosa. The sequence continues at coordinate 5,333 of JAECUM010007232.1, read as the reverse complement.
GGCAACATTCCGAATCTTCAATTCAGTTAATTCAAAACCGGATTATTTGTTGTGTACCAAATCCAAATGGCATTGAACTTCGAAATTAGTAATGTAATCTCATATAGAATTGAAGATTGTCTTACATAACAAAACATATTTTAAGTACTTTAGACAATCACTTGGATGTTTTGTCACATCAATAGTTACTTGTTGTCACCAAGTGGTGGATTATCGATATTATTATTAAGGTAACAGTAGTAGTTTTGGGTTGAAATCATGCATAATCATTGAAAATAACACGAATCTATCCTTCGTTTCAATGTAAAAAGTTCTCTGCGAGTAAACCAAAAACATATACAGCGAGAGCATACCATATGAATAGAGATGTTACCTATGATAAAAGAGTTTTCCATTATCAAAACATTGTATTTGAAGAAGGGCATAGAGAAAAATTAGTATTGACATTGTTGGGCCAGATAATAAAAGATGTTATGAATATGTGTCCAACTGTTCTACATAATGTAACCAGAGTTTGCAATTCTGAATGTGTTTAATGGTCATTGGTAGTAGTGAAATGTTGGTTTGAGATTTTTTATTATTGATTCGGGTTCGAGCCTTCTACCCACCCACCCGATGATTTTACTCTTTCGTAATAGCCGTGAGTGCCTATCGCAAGAGGACACCCTCGTGGTGCCTCGCGCCGGAAGTGAGTGCTGTTATTGATTGCGAGTCTGTCTGCAGTATCGTTTAGATCCTAGTAGTCGTCTTAATACGATCTAGATTTTATTTCATGAATTTCTTCCTCGACTTCATCTAGCAAGTCTCCCGTCAACGGTTTCCAAATCGTTGTTCCATAAAATACTCTGAGTTACACGGTTAAGCGTGCGGGCACTGCTGAAAGCATAACAAGAATTAATGGAATTAAAATATTGTCTTCGGTTTCTTGGACTGCTCTTGCAGGGTCAGAGCCATGCAGACTTTGTATTTCCTCAGTTATTTGCAGTTTGAGTTCTGCTTGTCTTTTTGGTAATTTATATGCTTTTCAACGTTTTAACAGAAAACTACTACGTTGGGGAAGCGGCGGAGTTTTCCGCAAACGTACCTGGTGATGTAATCTGCGCGCGGAGTCGTCGGAAGTTTTCCATTTCTGTCAATACTGTCTCGAACTCTGCCGTGGTAATCGTTTTATCTGCCCACTGAGAACAGCTTGGTAATTGTGCTGAGACTGCTTTGGGCGAGAGTTTTAGAATTTTGGAACTGTTTTGTTAGACTCTTAACGTACATACGTGTCCACTAAGCTGGTCGACGTAAGGATAATGTCCCAAACTGGATGGTAAATCGCCAGATACAACAGAAGCTTACTTAGCGGAAATAGAGCAGAGTGGGTTACGGTAGTTGCAATTCCAGAAACGCTGAGGCCAACGGTGGTAGCGTCGGAGAATCCGCAATTAGCATCTACGACAACACACAACTTTTTGTATTTTGCGAGTACACCAGTCTTTTTAGTTTCCCTCACTGGTATGACTGAGATGCAGTTATAGAATTATTTTTCCTGGGGAATATTTATGTCTCCGGCAATTTCTTCCACGCTTTCGTGTTTGTTTAGAAATATATTGATTGCACCTTTTCCTTGTACGCTCAACGATTGTCTTTTTCCAAGAAATGTTTCTACGGACAAGCGTGTTTTGGTGACTATCAGTCTGGATTGTTCTTTGACCGCTCTAGTTAACATTGATGGTTCGATATAATTAACGAAAAACTTTATCGTGTTGGATTTGTCGGTGAGTTACAATTCATCGTTGTAGAAACAGTCTCTTGATGTTTTTACGCATGATGTAGACGTGCTAATGCGATGGCTAAAAAGTTGACTATTGGTACATCAGAGTGGTCCCAACTGTCGATTTCAAATTGACCCATGACGAGATTATAATTGAGCGTATATGAGGGTATGTTGATCGTTCTCACCCATATATTCGTATCGTATGTATGTTGGCGGCCTAGCTGGTTAATTATTTCAGACCGTGGTTTATTTGACTTGACTTGGGTGCTTGTGGAGGTTGAGCTATAATATCTTCGCCGCCTTCTTGCGTTCCCACGATGTCGTGTTCGGCCGCATCTAGGTGTTATTGGGCTATCACGGTATGCACTGGCAACTGTTCAAAGACTGGCAGTCTTAACAATCGAACCAAGTTCTTTTTCTGTTGGAAATTTCTGAGTAAATCGTAATACGACTGCAAATGATGTAACCATGTTCAACCGACTCCACATTAACCATCAGATTATCAGATTCAGCAACAATTTAGTTTTTCCCAAATCCAGCATACGGACTGAGTTAATAAATACGTCGCTCTGCTCGAGCGGCGAAGCTTCCTCGACCAGAAAGTCAACGACGTTGAAAGCAGATCTTTTTCCCCTTTGCGTTGATAACATGTTGTATACCGATTTTTGCATACAACATCAACATGCCTTCTTAGTGTCTGCAGTGTCGCACACAATCACGTACTGCAAAAGCAGTTCGGGTTCAGATGCGTAATGGTCGAGCCATAATCGCTGAAACTTATGTTCGGTGTAGATCATTCAGGATCAACAGTGATTTGATCTTTTATTTTTTTGTGACGGCATAAACATGCAATTGGTCTGGTAATTTAATTCCCGTTTTAGCTACGCACATGAATTCTTTCAAAATGATATACGTGTCAATCAGATTTACTGTAGTATTATATATTGCTTGCTGTGGTTGTTTAATGTAATTTTTTCTTACAAATAAAGAAAACTGTCGTCACAAGGGTTGTTCTTAAAGCTAGTTATTTCATTTAGATTTTTATCGGCACGCTGCTATCTTAAGCCGTTGCACACTAATTTTCTATATTAAACAGACATGTTACTGGTCGGTGATGTGGATATTCAACCCCAGATGAACCCCTGGGGTGCCAAGCGAGGTCCTAGAAAGCACAGTGGTTGTTTCAGGCCGGACTAATTCTAAAAAAAATATGCGTGCTTGGTAGGTAGTGCAATTGACATCATGAATACATCGTTAAATATGACTTTCATTTTCGTATGCATCAAAACATGTGTTCGACGTTTCGTCAATTAATAAGACAAATATAGTTTTCCGCGAACGTGATTAAACCATGCAATGTGTCTATCAAGAGTATGACGCACTAACCGATTAGGCAATGCAGAACATCTTACACAGGGTAAAAAGAGCTCGTAATTGAACTTAACAGCTCTGGCAAATATAGGTAATGTACCCCATCCCTTGTGCTCATTTGAAAACGAATCCATTTTAGAATTGTCATTCATCACATGTTGTTATGAGTGCACCAATTCTAATACAATAACTCTTTAAGTATAATGGTTCTTTGAGTGCAGTGCCACTTTTGGAAATAATTATATAGGTCATATACGTGCGCACATGTGCACTGATATTCACGTCTCGGTATGACAATTATGTTTCTTAAATTATTAAATTGGCGCGTTCACCAACAATAATTCGATTAATTTTCACATCAACAGTGGCCAGCTTTGACTGCTAGGGATTTTAATCCATGAAATTTACGATTTTTATTTGAGAAAGGTAGACATGCAGAGTCATAGATTTTTCAGATTAACTTTTCCCTACAAGCTAGCCAAATGTATGCCAATGCAGCTGCAGAAGATTCGCAATCAATAGCAGCACTAATTCCACTGGGAGGCACTCACGGGCAATACCCAAAACCGCGCTTGAGAATGCACTTGTGCTAGTGCTAAAGGGTGAAGTCATGGGGTGGGGGTGGAAGTCTCGAACCAGGATCAGTAATTAAAAAAATCATAGAGCCGCATTTCACTACTTCTTCACTGTTAAAAGATACAATAATATTAGCAACTTCAATATAAATGTGTCTGCTAAAAAAAAAATTAAAAGCTTAAAACATTTGCTTCCTTGCAGTTCCACGTTTTGGCCCGTTCCCTTCCGGTTTTGGTGGAGGTATGTATGGACATAATTGATACATATGTAAAGACACAGACAGACAGAGACAGTCTGAGACCTAATAAATTCACGCAAATAACACTCATATGTAAATTCCGACCAAAACAAATTTGTTGCTTACTTTTATTTTGTCAAAATTAAAATTTTATTGTGAATGATTTTCTATAAACTCTCTTTTAAAGCCTAGTAAAATATACATATATTAGGACAGAATTTTTGAGTAAAAGTAATAACATTTAAATTTTCTCTAAATTGTATTAAAAGTAATTTTTCATTAAATTATATTGAAGGTAGTTTCCACTAAAATATATTGAGATTAATTTTATTTATTTTTGTATTATAACTATATACTATTTTAATAAAGAGTGTGCCATTATAAGCAAGTGCAAATACACACACACACACACACACACACACACACACACACACACCCGTACTGTATATCGAGTCAGCAAAATTTGCACTCATAAAATGTGTTAGTACTTCGTGGCCAGATTCTTAACATTTTTTCTGACTGTGTAAGCTGTACAATTCAGCCGTTTCTCTGAAATGAATAAAGCTGATGGGGCAAATCTTCTGTCTGCTGACGTAAGTAACACACAGTATCAGTAAGAATAGACGGGAGCCTCCTTCTGATTCGAGACGGACGCACACAAGCCTAACACTGTTCCAAATTTGGCCATGGCATACGTTCAGAATCGTATAAATAGAGAAGCGGGCTTGCGTGAATCAGTTCGTTCCGTCAAAAGAATCAGAAGACTCCGTCCGTCTTTTCTTACAGGTAAGAATCGTTTGTGTTTGTAAATTTCTTTAAAGAATAGAGACTTTTTAATGTTAAAGATTTTTTTACGGTAAAGGTTCATACCTTTGCAACATTCTTGTGAGTTCTTTTTAATTTATATTATAATGTAATAGAATGTTTAATTGTTTTAAAGAATTTATATTTATTTGTATTTATTATAATTATTATTAGAAAAGACGAATTCGCTACCAACTTCATCTTTAGATTTAATTTGGAAATACAATATTCTTTAAGTAATAAAGAATAATGTTTAGTAATCTATTTCAAATTAGGATTCTATTTTAAATTTAGTAAAATACATTTCTTCAAAATGATTGTTGCATTAAATTGCAATCATTGAATTTTATACACTTTGGCTATCATGAATTTATTCGATATTTAATTATCTGTATTATATTCTAAAATGCAGAAATTATGCAAATGTATGGAGTTGGTAAGCTCGAAGGAAAAGTATAATTTGATATGTGTTTCGTGCATTTTAAATATAAAGGCTTTATAAGGTGTATCTCTAGAATGTAGTATTATCTATCTATCTATCTCTCTCTCTCTCTCTCTCTCTCTCTCTCTCTCTCTCTCTCT